>LS056602.1:0-12022 GCA_900241095.1 Acartia tonsa
TTCCTACAAATTTATTGGATTAAACTGGATTTCATGCCCTTTCTTTGATAACTCTTATATTGAATTAATTGCCCATTGTCCCCTCCCTTACTCCCTGAATGAATGCGCTATTTTATAATAGCAGCAACTAATTCTGTTCAAATCATGGATATATGAATTACTAAAGTACCCAATATACCAAAATAATAAATACCCCCCCTCCCCTCTTACATTAAATTTTAGTTTTTTTCTAGTGGTGATTTCTTTTTGAAAATAGTTACACGTGAAGCTACCCTGTAAATTAGAACCATATCCTGCTACTTTATAATAAGGATATGAAATTAATAAACATCATTTTTATAGAAATGATAAAGTATTATACAGCACAAGCAAACATTGATATTTGCAGGGAGGAATGGGACATTTAGCTATTTATAATTCTAGTCCCCAAAGCCCCCAAAATAATAACTTTATCTTAGTCGTTGTCTTAACAACCATCGTGTCTTTTATTGAACTTCTTATGGTTGGTTCGTTTAGTTGAGTGTCCAAACGTTTCAACCACTATTTGCAATCTTCAGATGGGGTGATTTTGAGCATAGCCATTAGGAATGTAAAACAATTTATCGGTTATTGTCTTATCCCTTTAGATCCCTGGATATTTGATATTTATAAAATAAATATTTTTTTATTTCTTAAAATCTGTTAATTACAAATAAAGTTGCTATCATTGATATCTGAGTTGCTTTAACCAGGGATTAAATGCCATATCATATTTATAGAGAAACTTTATTAGCTTCATTTATATATCACAATTTCCATGAAATGCATGCCACTTTATAAATGCTAACTAATTCTGTTTATAAGATTTGGTTGAAAATTATGTATTTTTAAACATATTTCCTACTAGGAAATAATCATGATATTTTTGCATCTTCTTAAAAATAATTTTAACAAAATATGTATTCCCATTAAAAACAAGGACAATTATGGCTATAAAAAACGAGCGCAGCATTTATTGTTTATGCATTTATGGCAAGAATGAATATTAGTTATGAATCGCACCGTATTAAGTTTCAGCAGATAGTAAAATTATAATCTCCAGCTAGTCATAAAGGGCAGAAGGCCTGAGTTAACAAAACTGGTATATATATGATGATTTTTCGTTTTACAATTAGTAGAATTTTTTTTAATACGATATGATATAAGATTTTTCAGTATGACGGAGCACCTGTTCCAATTCAGCAGATATTAATCGAAGCCATACTGGAAAAATATCCTAACCTGATTACTAACTATGGGTACGGTTGATAACAACGTAGTGTCAGAATTTATTAAAGGATCCTTTTGATTGCACGGCCTTTGTCTGAATGTTATAACTGTACATAGCAATGAATTGTGACTGTTTTGAGCCAAGGCATACTTTTAATATTATTGCAACATATCTTTAAAAGCAGCAAGGACACTAAGTAAAAATTACTGGCGTTGGAATGTATAAACATCAGGAATTGAGTAGCTACGCTAGTTATGGTAAACATTGTATCCTATTATGTAAAGTAATAAGGTTTTATTTGTCTGTATCTTAATATTTTATAACAGCTTAACCGTTTGAGTTCTCCATATTAGGGAAGGTTCTGGAATGGTTTCAGGCTATTTTTTAAATAGATTTTTAATATTGAGAGTTTTAGGTCATCTCTCCGTCCTTACCCCCTTTGTTTACAGAGCCCCTTGGTTCTAGGGGCGCATCCGCCAGTAAGAAACAAAATAGTAATTGAAATAATTGAGGTTAATTTTCAAGTTATAATAATGATTACACATAAATAATGAAATAATAATAATTTATCTCATAATAATATATTATTAATATCATTTTTATATCATTGTAGTTCCTCATAAGATTCTTATTATTAGTACAGAAGCTAATCTAAAATTAACATTGTCGGTCGGTTATACAGTCATGTGGTCTGCAAAGGAGTAAGGTGACATTTAGATTAAAAATTATACTAGTTATCAATATTTTATAAAAGACAACTTATTCGTGTTTTTTTTGTTTTACTGATTTTCAGTTTAAGAACTTCTCCATCCATAATTTTAATCTACAGAAATGATAATTTTGTTTATTAAATTGGGGGCTGTACATCAATATCCGTTTAATCATCACCTAAGTTCTTTTTTATGGCTATACTGCCGCATTTAGCCGCAGAATCTTCAGTATCAGCAATTTCATTTCATGAAAATAAATCATTTGATTAGCCTTTTGTCTTTACATGTATTTTTTTTAAATCTAGAAAACTCTTTTAGGTTTTTAAACAGTGTTGCTAATCGTTTAAATAGTCAAAAAAATTACATCTTTATACACCCTAACTCCAAAAGGTTTAATGAAAGAAAAGTAAAAAATTATATATCCACCACCAAATTATTTCAAAAATTTGCTTAAAATAAATTGAATGGGTCTTTATAAAAGCAAAGTATATTTATTTTTTTTGTTAAATTTAAAAATAAAAATAAAAATATATATTTGCAGAAAACTTTACAGCAAAATAATTCTATGCATTTGCTTGTGCTAATCTAGATTTTATCCGTTTTGTAAGTTGATCCCATCTGGAGATTTTAATCATAATAAATCATGAGTTAGCTAAAATTATTATAAAAGGAAGATATTGCAAGAAAACTCTGATTAAACAATGATAAAATTTTTCAAATCTGTTTTAAAAGAAAAGTTACTCTATAATTATAGTTGGCCTTAATTTATGTTTTTTTTTATCTTTGAAACTGTTTCTTTACTTCAATGTTTAAAGAAAACAATAATGGTCATATATAAGACAAAAGTTATTGCTTTGCTGCATTAACTGTATTTCCTAAGGGCAAGGCAATCATATGATTTCAGGTGAATAAAAGTATAAGGGGCGATTCGTCGTATTTTTAATATGGCTTTTTTTAGGTTAGGTTAGGTTATATTGGGTTAGGTGATTGCCCTTCAGGGTTAGGTAATTGGCCAAGGAGGGTTAGAGCCCCTCGCAGGGGCTATAAATAGGAGAAAAGCTACTGTGAATAATACAAAGAATCGCCCCATAAGGTGCGATGTTACGAAAGGGACTATACCCGTAATTTCTTTCCCACTTTCCTTATTTAAAATTTTTAACCACTTCATTGAGCTCTAATCCTACTTGGCCTTTTCTTGAGCTTTTTTTTTGAAGTTTAAGGCGGTAAAAGAAAATTTCTTATCCCTAAAAATAATTACCCCAGGATTAAAATCAACATAAAAATTACTTATAACCACTTATTTATTTTAAATTAACCTAAAACAAGAATAAAATTTTTGTACAATAATCAGAAACTTTAATAGAGCCATGGTATTTTAAATAAAAAATTTTTATTAACATTATGAAGTAATAAATTGTAATTTGTGATTCTCTAAATCTAAAATCTAAACTTCAATGTAAATGGAATTTGTTGATATTTGAAAGAAAGGGATTAGAAATATGATAATACTTTGAGCATCATTTGAAGGTTTATAAAAAAAAGGATGACAGCATCCAGAAAAGCAAAGCCTTAAAATTTATGAAATCGAATAAATGGAAAAGAATATCGTATTAAAGAATCAAAATGATTTAGAAGTATACACATCCGCCATAAAACTGCTTTGAATGCAATGTACTTAATAAAGACGTATGTACTTGTTGAGTTTCTCGTGATTTATAAATTGCTACTATTTAATCAGAGTTATACAATATACACTATACATATCATTATTTGAATTCAAAAGTCTCCAAAATATTTTTTTCTTCTGATAAATTGTCCCTCTATGTAAGATAAATCTAGGTTAATATAATGTTCATATAACATTTACAATATTACCATGAAATTAGATCTAAATTATAAAGATAGGTAGATAGATGGATAGATAGAGAAATTAGAAAATCTATACCATGATGTCTGTTCTCATTCTCAGTGATCATAAATTGTAAGTTTTTTGGGAGGACCTCAACCCTCCCAACAAAAACTCCCACCCAACAAAAAAAAACCATCAAGTGCATCTAGAGGCCTCTAGGATCGTAGCCACGAGTATATTAAAAAAGTATGGGCATTAAATTTGAATTTTATAGTAACAAAAAGTATTCTATAGTGCGAAGCCTTTCCTACAAATAAACTAATGAAATTTCAATTTCCAAAAAGAGGATTTTCAGTGTAAAAGAAAATGTTAAATATCTATTTTAAAATTTTTTTATTCTAATTTTATATTTTTAACGTTGAAATTATTTTGAAAAGTCTATAAATAGCAATATTTCATAATAGTATTCGATCAATTATGATTATGAGAAATCAGATTTTACTTTCATATTTGAATATTTTAACCAGTGCCCTGCAGCTTTGACCAAGGCTAAAATTTAAACCCGTTTGGATGCTTTGAAGAGGGATGCCATTTTTTGGTGAGGTTTAGACTTTCATTCATCTCATTTTAAATATTGAAAGGTTGATTTCCATGAGGCTTATGAAGCGAGGCTGTCGAGCCCTGATTTTAAATATTCTTATGAAATTGTAAAAAAAGATTTTTTTTAACTAATTTTGGTGATAAAATAAACGTAAAACAGTTAATCTTCTTTTAAGAAATCATTCTAAACATTAATCTACAAATCAAGGTATTTTCTAAAGTAAGCTTATTCTAAACGTTAAAAAACAACAAAATCAAAATTTAAAAAAAAAATTACAGGATTCTTACGTAATACACATTTTTGAAAAACGAACTCTTAATTCTCAAGAATAATACGTTTGCGTGTTAAGGCGTGGTGCAAAGTTTCCATTCAATTCAATAAATCTGGTATTTATGGGCCCCTGGACATACTTAATTATGGGGTAGCTGCGTTTGTTAGAGGGGAAAATATATGGAATTTACATATTCATCTGGTTTGTATGTTTACTCATTTACATGATGAGTTAATTTATAAAGAAACAATACTGCTCATATGCAAATGTAGCGAAGCTAAACAAATCTGACATTAGAACAAACATGTATAGACGTACTTACATTTATAAGACTTATTTATAAATATGATACGCTTTATACAAGTGCACTTTTAGTCCTAGTAATATAAAAACCAAATAAAATCAATTGGTCTTTTGTGCAAGAATGAATTAAAAAATTATCATGTTTAATTAAATATTGGTCATTGCAAATAATGCTGCCTATTTTTTAAATTAGTGTTATTAAAGGAATTCTCTCGCATTGGGTTTGAAATAGATTAAATTATTACATATCAGACGTACGTACCCGACACATCAATATTTAGAAAAGTTTTGCTTACAAACAAAGTGTTCTCGTGCAAATGTAGCGCAGCAATTAACAATGACAGACAGTTAATCAGCAGCAGTATAAACAGAACTTCATTTAATGACAAGAATTAGTAATTAGACAACCATTTAATATGCCATAGACCCAGAGATATAAAGAGATAAGACAATTGCCGATAAATTGATGTATATCCCCATTCCCTAATAATGATACAAAAAATTACCCTTCTTTAGAATAAAATTAGTGGTTGAAACGTTTAGACACTGAACTAAATGAACCAACCATTTAAATTTCAATAAAAGTCCCCAAAGTTGTTATGCCAACGAATAAGAAAACGTTGTTATAAACTTTGGGGACTAGTGTAAAAAACAGCCCAATGTCCCCTCCCTCCCTGCATAGATCTCAGAAAAGAAAGGGGGCAGGGGGGAACTATATTGCGAATATTTTATCTTACACCTAATATAAAGAAGTAAATTTTCTATTATAAAATTGATACTATTTAAAGGCTGAATATCACAATTATTTGAGGAGATCCTTACATTATTGTTCAATGTCCTATATCTGCACGCCTGCAAACTAGGGAGGGAGAGAACATTATGCTGTTTATTGCACTAATCCCCAAATGTCTTATAATAAAATTTTCTTTTTTGTTGGCTTAATAATTTTGTGGACTTTTATTAAATTTTGATTGATTGGTTCTTTTAGTTTAGTGTACAAACGGTTCAACAACTAATTGTGATCTACAGAAGGGGATATTTTGTGTATCATCATTGCGGATGTACCTTAATTTATAGGCCATTGTGGTATCCACATACCCCTGCAACCCTACTCTTGAAAGAAGATGTTTTTATTAATGATGTTGCTAAACAAAAGAGGGCTTGTTATAAATACAAAATACATATTATTACAAGCCAAACTTTTCTACATTTAATGTTCATCCGTCTGTCTGGAACGGATAGCTATTATCAATTTAAGTATTTTAGGAATTGCATTAATTATTTTAAACTTTACATGATTACTCCTGTAACTGTAACAAATCGGTACATATTTACATAGCGAACTTTCTTACAACTGTAGGTTTATTTCAACATTTGGATTTTTAAACGAAAACATATTTAATTATCTTATTAGTCCTTATTTTGAGAAAATTTTACACAAAATTTTTGTCTAAACTTAAAGATATTGTTGAAATCTATTACATAAACTTTATTACTGCATTTTTATTATTTCTTTATTTAAATTCCATTTTAACTGTACTAGCGGCATCTAGAGACAATTAAATAAAAGGGAACGACAGAAAAATAGCTTAAAACCATCACTAAGACTTAAATCTCAAAATAAAGCAGTCTAAGGCAATATATTAAGATTGGAAGGGAGGACTAAATCGATACAGTAGTTATGGAAGTCTTAAGCTACAGACATAAAAGCATTATTAATTTTCATATTAAGATAAAAGTTCACACAATTTGGAGATAGAGATAAGTAATTATAAAGTAGCTGTGCTTCTAAAAACTAGAATTATCATTAGTGGGACAGATTTTAAAACTGATTTGAAAACCACACAAAAAAATGTGCAGCATCATACATTCAGGAAATAGATCTATATCAGAGTTTCTTTGTTGATTGGGTGATGAGCTGAAACTGATTTTTTAAAATCATACACCTTAATTTAAACAAGAACAACACGATCAGCAGCAAAACACATCTAAATTTATTGTGGTTTAAATTAAAGTATTTAGGAAGCTACTCTATAATTTGAAATGTTAGTGCATCTGTCACTCCGTCCATCTGTAAGAAACTGTATGGTGTAAATGGGATTTTCTAAGCAAAGGGGTGATTTTGTTAACACCCTATCTAATATTGGAAGGATCTATTTTTTATCACTTTTATTTTCACACCCCAGCCCTATGTCAAAACCTTTTGCACGTCAAATATTTTGATAATCGTTTAGCCTATAGATAATTTGGACCTTGACAATTTCTTTAAATCACTGAAATCATCCTCTTTTTGAACTTCTTAATAATCATAGAAAAAGTGGATAATTTGAGAGATTCTTGAATACCCAAATAAAATGTTTCTTGATCCCAGCTAGTTAATTTAATGATACCACCCACCACTTCCTCATGACTTTACTCCATCCCTTCCCCAGGAAACGAAGTTTTTTATGCGAATTGTAGGTTATTTTATGTCTGGTTCCAAATTCAATTCCACTAGATCAAACCTTTCTGAACCAGAAAATGTAAGTGCATACTGAAATTCATAGTTTGTCGAATGTTGATTGATTGGTTGACTAAGTCTCCAAACGTTTTAACCACTAATTGTAATCTTGAGAAGGGTAATTTTGAGTATCACCAATTATCAGTAATTGTCTTATCCCTTTAGATCCCTGGATACAAACCCTCTTGCAAAAGGCTTGAAATCTCTTTATGGATTAACAAAGCTTTACTTTATTAGTTTCGTATTTGTACTTCAATGTCTTAAAAATGTATTTAAAAGCCATAAAACATATGTAGATTATTAAACGTTCAACTATTGTATGAAAATATCCATAATTAACTTTTATTGTTTGTACATTATTTCCCGTATGGCTGCGCTCAACCATTTAGGGTTTTCACAAAAATGAGGGGGGAGGGGGCTCCCACCAAACACTTAAATTTCTAAGATTAATAATATCTGGGAAAAACTTCAGGTAGAAGCATACATGTATAAAACATACTTTCATTTTATGTTAAACTTATCCATCATATTAATAAATATCAATTTTAGGGTAAAAAATAAGAATGAATCTGTTACAGGCTACATTCTAATACCCCAAAAAATATATAAATAAAATTATTCTTTCAGTATTACTTTTTTGGACATTTAACTTAACCAGCCAATCAAAATTCAATGATAGTTGGTAAGCAAACGAATAAGAAAACGTTATTATATAACTTTTGGGGCAAGTTCTAAAACAGCTTAATGTCACCTCACTTCTTGAAACTTAAAAATAGCTGCACTTCAAAGTATGTTTTACAAAGAAGCTAGACCTTTAAATCAAAGTAAAGCCTTTTGAGATTGTAAAATGTAAACTTCTATATTCGAAACTTTTTTATGCATATCATATTTTTGTATAAGAAGAAAGAACAATCACGTATTTTCAGAAGGAAGTATTAAGTAAAATGTAGAATAGATTCGATTAGAAGCCAGGAGAAACTTCACAAGAAATTAGAAAACCTTATCTTAAATAGCAATAGATAAAATCATATTTAGAAAAAAACGAACATCCAGTAAACTGACGGACTCACAGACGTTTGTAATATATAGTCATAGAGTGGTTAAGCTTTAAACAACAAGTAAAAAAAACCAACCGCATGTAACCACATAAAATTCAACATTAGATTCACTTTTTAACACATTATAATATCAAACAGGATAAGATTATTATTAAAAGCGAAGTTTGACCAATCACCCATCAGGTAGAAGTGGTGTTCACAGGATTTTACAACGGAAAGAGGGGGGGGGGTGCACCGAAAAAATGTACATCTCTTATCAGGTTTATATTCTAGTTACACTAAGATTGAGATTGGAGGATTATATTTTGAATGGACATATTTACATTTTGAATCATTAAGAATTAATTGTAAAGATGCTACGATTACGATTGTCTAAAGAATCACTATTTCAAAAAAAATATAGATATAATAACTCAAGAAAAAAATTAAGTTTTTATTTAAATTAACGCTTTACCTCCTGACTTTCTTGTAAAGTTGCTAAGCTTTCTAAATTTTACCTATTTACAAAAGAAAAGTTGGTAATCAATAGATCGAAAGATTCTAATACAACTAAAATACCAACCAGATCTATCCGTTTCATACATATGGACTTTCGGACTGACAGACGAACGTACAAAATCATTCTAATTATAGAAAAGCTGCGCTTTTTATAAAATTTATATTTGTTTAGAAAACAAAAATTCTTACCAACAATAAAAATATAGACCTCATTTTAAACCAGCATCCAATATTTTTTTCTGTGTGTTTTCTTAATTTATGATATCACTATTCTAATTTTATGTAAAATTAACCAATTCACCGCTGTGTACCAAACATATGGCTGGCTACAAGTCTAATAACTTACTATGATAAGTTTGTGGTTGTACTTCATAGGAGCTATCTTTAGAAGCATTACACACACACACACACACACACGTGACGCACATGCACGTAAAATACGGGAGACGTTGACGCAAACATATGGTTTTGACGCAAGTTGTTGCGTAAAACTTACGCAAATTATATATTTTTGGTAGATTTTAAGCTTAATAGCAATGTTTGATATTATTGATTTTGACTTCGTGATTCCTAAAACGATTAAGTACAATGCTAAAAGCATCTTTGCATCTCTTAAATTACAACTAAAGTATCCTTCGTCGAATTTTAGTATTTTTCATAAATGATATCCTGTCTCTTTCGTATAAAAGGTGTTAAGATTGATATTTTGTTTGTTTGATTTGGTTAAACTTGCTTTTGAGAATGTTGTTGTAATCCTTGATATTTACAAAAATTAAAACTGATAAAAAATTAAAAATTTCAATTTATTTCTATTTAAATACATTGCAATATAACACAATTATATGCAGATCTAGCTTACATATGCAAAATAAGGGATTTCAAATAAATTGTATTTCCTTTAGTATCGGACAAATTCTCCACTAATAAGCCTGAACAATAACTTTAATATTTTCATGAAGCTGTAAGTTTTAAGCCACGAAAAAAACATAAACATTTTGATACAGATATTTTCTTATTGTAGAACATTGATCCTTAATATCCCTGGGACGGAATAGCTCGGAGGTTGGAAAGAATGAGCGCACATCATTATAGATATGTGCTTATAAACCAACATACAATTTTCGTGAAAAATAAAAGTAAAAATATAGTTTAACTATTAATGTAAGTGTCCAATAAAACAGATATTATTATATGTATATAACAAGGTTTCTTATGACAAAAAAAAATAATACCTCTTTAATTTTACCAAACAATTTGTTTTATGTATTTACATAGCAGATAGCCCATACCCTAGTTAATTGAAATTTAAAGCTTGCGTTGCAACATTGTGAAAACACTGTCCATGTAAAAGATTATGATTATAAATTAGTACAGATTTTGCTTCTTCTTCACTTTGAAGGGATCGTCAGCCGCAAAACAATCGCTTTTTTCAGTTGCAAGACAGCTGCTGTGTTCTTAAAAGTAGCTTTCACTATCAGCAGTTTTATGCAGGGAGCGAGGAGCATTGGGCTGTTAATTACACTAGTCACCAAATTTTTATAATAGAGTTTTCTTGTACGTTGGCATAATACTTTTGTGACTTTTATTGAATTTTGATAGGTTGATTCATTACGTTGAGTGTCCAAATGTTTCAATCACTAATTGTAATCTACAGAAAAGTAATTTTGTGTATTACCATTTATCGGTCATTGTCTTATCCCTTTAGATCACTAAGTTTAATGACAACCATTCTCTTCAGAAATATTTTCATCGGCCAATATTCCGTGAATTTGTCCCTATTTGGCGGGTGAGTGACAGCTGCCGAAACCGGAGTCTTTAAGCATATATTTACTTAATGCTTTGAGCATTTGTATACAGCACTTCTATGACTAAACTATTCACTTATAAATAAATCCAGCATTTGATGGTAAAAAGGTTTAATTTAATTGGATTAGCTCTTTTAGTTCATTTAGACCTGTCAGAATTAGTCTTTTGATTTCAAACTTTGCAAGGTGCTCCCTTAAACAGTTAAGTAAGATTTAAGAAGTGTTTCAAATGTAGAAAGTCTGTATGTCCATTTAAAACACGCTGATCTTTTACTTTTTTGACAAAAACATTTGTTTTAACTGATCAACAAAAACTCAACGGACAAACTTATATGATTTGATGGATATACTCATTCTTGTTTGAGTTATTTGATCGCGCAAATATAGATCAAAATCTTTCAGTCGTTCCGTTAACATCTTTTTGTTTAAATAAAAACATTAGCAATTAGTTAAAGACTTACAAGGAACACTATGATCATAAGGAACGCTTCTTCAATCTATGTAAAAGCATTGTAACTATAATTTTACTAGCGGCTGAGCCCCTAGAGGCCTCTAAGAGCACTTGAGAGGGGGGACTTTTACTGAATTTTGATTGGTTGGTTTATTAAGTTGAGTGTTCATACTTTTCAACCACTTATTTTATTCTTCAGAAAGGATACTTTTGCGTGTCATCATTGGGGATGTGGGAATCAATAAATCGGCCATTACACTATCCCTTAAGATCCCTGGGTATGGCCAACTTTCTCATATTCATGTTTATTTTCATTCAGAAAGATACAAAATCCATGAATAAACTTTTATCATACGCTTTTTAGTCGCGTAGCTTCTCTACAATTTTGGTCTGTCTGTGCGTCATATACCATCATCACATGAAGAAAAAAACTAGTTCGCAGGTGAAAAATTTTAGTCAATTTAGCTTTTAACATTGACATCACTTATTGGTCAGTTCGTTCATCCAGTAGGATGTGAGGAGATGGAGTAAAGGGGATGGATGGGGAAGGATGTTATTCTAGCCAGCTACTAGATTAATCTTTATTAGAGTACATTATTATCCATTACAAAGACAAATATATGATTTTTTACATTTTCAATTTTTTATGCTTCGCTACATATGAACACAATGACACTTGTTTGATATTGGTCCTAAATTCTTTGATATGGTATCTATTTGAAATTTA
>LS056603.1:0-12015 GCA_900241095.1 Acartia tonsa
CCCCCCCCCCACAACAAAAAAAAAAAATTACCCAAAATTAATAATCCGGGGGTCCCATACACACACCCCCCCCCCCCCCCTCCATCTCCAAAAACTTTTTCACCCAAATTTTTTCATTTATTTGTTCATAAATAATAATTTAGTGGAGAAGGAGAGTAAGGGGCAGGATAATTAAACTGTAATTTTGCTATTCTCTGCTAATTTACTTGACAAATGTGTTGTGCATAAACATTAAAACTAAATAAATATTCAAAATTTACATTGATTTAAAATATTGTTTAAAAAGATAAAAATATTTTTTTGAGGGGGAGGGGGATTTTTTCTCCCCACTCCCGTATAATTGTTACCTAAAAATAGGTTAATATCCCCACAGGACCAGTATATACATTCCCTGAAGAGTAAAGCCCAATCAGTTCAGTGGTTACCTTTGTATTATAGATAAAATATGAAAATTTGTTAAAGTAAAACTCTCTTGAAAAGAGAACAATTTCAAAATGCTAAAACTAGCAAAATATTGAAACTACAGGTTTCTAGAATCAATTTGTCTACCATTTGTATAAATTAATGACACTATAAAAAAAAGTTAATAATTTTTCAACTAAAGTTGATCATCTTTAGAATAAAGAAAAATTCAAAGATGTTAAAAATTGTTTCTATATAACTGAGTGTCCACCATTTACATAAATCAATGACCCTAAAATAGATAAAATTAGAAAATGTATGAAATATAATACAATAATGTCAACGCCTATCGAATTTGGATTTAGGGATATGTAAATGAAAAAATATATAAAAAAAAAACTTCTAGGAAAGATTTCACTTGGGAGGGTGGACATTTGTAAACATTCACTGGACCTAAATGATTATTCACGAAAAAGAAGAACCTTATCAGTACAGCAGTACACACACCGTTACTTTTACATTAAAGGATGTATTGATACATTATTCACTAGCGGCTAAAGGGAGGGGGATTTTTTTATCTTGGGATCGTGGTGGTACCCTCCCATAAAATAGTTATAAACCTTCCCATGACTTATGAAAAGTAACCCTGTAAAGGAGAACCGCATCGGTTAAGCTGTTAGTGATATTCTTTGGTAGACGAAGCCCAAAATACATAACTTTTGCACCACGCCGTCTTCCTTTGACGTCTTAAAATGAGGGAGATGAGAGGAGAAGTGGGAAAGAAAATTCCTTAAAAAGAGAGATGGAGAATATGACGTCACAGGAAGACGACGTAGTGCAAAAGTTATGTATTTTGGGCTTCGTCTCTTCGGTACAAAGAAACATACAGACAAACATCCTGTTTCTCTATTATAAAGATTCCCATTATCCTATCCCTGTATCTCTGTAGATCAACTATTTAAATACGGTTGTCAATCTATCAATCATAATTTAATATTCTATTTTAATAATTGTTATTATTACAGCTTAAACTTTTATTCATATTCAAATTCAAATACCGCTAATCTATCACTAGCTTTTATTATTCTATTTTTTCTTTTATTCTCTATTTATTTATCTTTCTTATTCGTTGGCTTAACAACTTTGGAGACTGTTAATGAATTTGATTGGTTGGTTCATTAAGCTGAGTATTCAAACTTTTCATCCACTAGTTGTAATCTACAGAAGGGATAATTTTGTATAACCTAATTGGGGATGTACATCTATTTATGGAACATTGTTTTATCCCTTTCGATCCCTGAGTTTTACTTTACTTGAAAAATTATTACATATTTTCTATAGATCTTTAAAATTTTAAAGTTACATCAGATCATTGGTTTAAAAAATACTTTAACAGAGTGATTTTGAAAAAAGATTGGGTTTCACCCATCCTCTTCCCACCTTCAAAATAATTACTCAAAGTTGTACCTGTGGGCATTAATAAAAGTTTAGAGTGGGGGAGTATTACTTCCCTCCCCCTTTCAAAATTTTACCCTAAAAAAAGATGTACGTCTTTGCATTGATGCAACTATAATCATAGAGTAGCCGTGCACCTGACAAGATGTTGTTCATAAGTCAATGTCAAAAAGTGGAATGGTACAATTATGTAACTGGATAAATTTCAGTTCATTATTATTTTTGTCTTCTATCTTTCTGGTTTTCTTTTCTTTTCTCTCTCTCTCTCTCTCTCTCTCTCTTTTTCAATGTCTTGCTTTCTAAATTTTTTATAAATTTGTACAATAAATCTCTTTAAACTCTTTTATAACCCAACTTTGCGTTTTTAAAACAAGAGCAATCTAATCCATAGAATAGGTTTTTGACCGTAATACCGTAATAAAAATATTACGATACATGATTTTTAGTGTGGCCTAGACCTCGTTTTAATCCAGAGGAAACTAATAAAATTCGTACCAATACAGGAATTTTTTTACATTTTATAAAAGAGGAAAGTTTTACTCATCAAAGTCACTGTCAAAATTTCATACAGCTGACAATATAAAAGTTTGCCGATATTTACGTCGACATATTGATAAATAAAACCAAGCAGAACTATGTCTGCCTAATCTACCAAACCTCAAACATACTAATTTGACGAGTGTAAATGACAGAATAGCTACGCTGAGGTATGTTGAACAAAGGAACTCTTTATCTAATATAGATCTATACATGACTATTTTAGGTAGTGCTTCGCTCTGGCTATCTATCTAGACATTTATCTATCTTTCTATCCACATCAAATGGCATACATTTTTTCTTCAATCTATTCTTTTATCTATCTATCGAATAATCAATTTATTAACATCAAATAGCATACGTACTTCGTTCTATCTATTCTTTTATTTCTTAAATTATCTGTCTATCTATCTATTCATTTATATATCAATCAACATCAAATTCTATTTATTATTCTAAATCTTCTAAGACTCTCTGTCTATCTATCTATCAATATATCTTCCTAATTTGAATCTGTAATTCGATATTTTTGATACTTTTATCTGCAAAATAGCCTAAAACATGATTAGGATATTTATCTAACTTTTAAAATGTTATCGTACAAACAGAAAACTTTTCTATGCATGATTCTTAAGCCTTTTTCATACTTATTTCAATATTTTTTTCTCTTCATTTCTTGTAAAATGTTGTTAAAAAACATACCTAGAAAAAAAATATTTTTAGACACATAGGCAGACATTTTAGAGACCATAGAGGTCCATGCAAATGAAAAAACGGCATCAAAACGGCATCTTAACTGTTCCTCATATTGCCTTATAAATCATATTTTTAGAAAAGGTTCGCTTTTCAAATGAAAAACATATATTTTGTGTCAATCTTTTTATGGCTAAACACAACAACTTAGCACAGACTTAAAAATGATAAGAAGGTCTCCTAAAAAGGCTTGAAAGACTTGCTACTATCATAAACATTATTTGCTTCGCCCCTAGCATCTAGGAGCATTGCAAGAATGTGGATGGTGGTAGACATCCAAACCCTACATTTATATATTTTAGGTTTAATTAAAGAAATAAAACAAATAACGAGGGGAGGGGGGGGGGACTTTCAAGTCAGTGGTTTAAACCAACCCTTCCAATTATATTATTTAACCTGCAAAGGAGAGAAAAATATGAAGCGGCAAGTCCAGACGTTTACGAGATCATAATAAGCATATATATCTATCTATAAATTAATCTATTATCAATTCATCAATTTATCTTTGAATTAATATATTATCAATTCACCCATCTATCTATAAATTAATCTATCTGATTTTTTTAAAAAAGGGTTGTGTCATGTTTTTTATAACTAGTTGGGTGGTAAATTAATAGGACAGTATTGCAATAAATTTAATAAATTTTCATAATTAAAAAAAATGATATAAGTTTAGAGAATGATTTTCCTTAAACTTTTCCAAAAGTTAAAAATAACAGGCATTATCTCACCCTAGCAGCCGAGAAAGTCCCTTCCCCAGTATAGCGTAGTAGTTGCGAACTTGTGACATACATCAACAGACAGACAAAGTAAATTATAGAGTATCTTGGATCTTGAATACTAAAAGGGGGTTAATCAAAAGATGTAGGATAACCTCTGGGAACTAGATTAAAAATTTATTTTTATTGCTATACATGTCCTACTGGCTAAATTTACTCAGTTGCCAGTAAAGATAGACGGCAGTAAGTCATTCCTTCTTTGATATTTTTTTGTTTAACTATGCAGTGTTAACATTGGAATTTGTCATCATTTTCATGACTTTCCCTCAAGGCTAGGGGCTCAGTCTCTTTCCATTAGATGAAACAAATAATATGTAGTAGTGTCTCTTTATCGCAACATCTTTTGGTTTTGTTCTTTTATAAAAAGCAAACTCATATCGAGAGAAAGAAAAAAGAAATAAAGGAATAGAAAAATTAAAATCTTAAAATTTGATACAATTTTATATTTTTACACAAATTAGAGAGCTTGAATGGATTGGACAATTCTACCAAGCATATGTTAGGAATATAGCTATCTGCTCATACTGACGAACAATGTATAATAAATATTGAGGGCACTATAAAAGTAAGATATACCTATCTACTACAGATTACCCCATGATGTATATGTCTATGCCTATTTGAAGATACCTAGGCCTATCTGGATAGATATAGCGTCATATATGATAAATGGATAGGACAAGAGACGATAAAATAATCTTCAGTCCCAATACTTACTTATGAAAGCATATTTAACCAATAGCTGATTAAAATTGGAAGAATAGTCAATTTTCTCTATGTCTACTTATTTCTTTGTGATTTAAGTGGTTTAGAAAACTTTTTGCCTAAAGTAATAGCACCTTTAGCCATGAAAAAATAAGATAGTAAGATAGATAGAGAGAGAAAGGGGACGAGAGAGAAAGAGAGAGATCTTTGAACTCTTTTATTTGCTATTAAAACTGTGTATATTATGAAATTGTACTTGAATAATTGAAATAAATACATTCCACGGACTGACTTGCCATTTTACAATACACAGACAAAAGTCAAAGAATTTTTTCAACATCAAAGACAAATAATTCCAGATGATGCGTAGCTCAAAAAAGGTTAACAAACCAAGCAATAGAACAGTAAGATGGATTATGTACTCTTAAAAAAACGATTTTAAAAAAAATTCACTGGCCAATGAGGATTTTATCACTAGCTAACATTGTCTGTTCGTAATATTTTCTTGGGATGATTCCTCCATAGGCTTTTATTTTAAAACTCAAATATTTTGTCCGTTCACAATAATATAGAAAATTCTTGTGAATATTCCCCTGACAATAATTGAGATTACAAATTTACAAAAATTTCAATCATAAAAAAAGAATTATAAGTCTTGAAAGAATCAAAAATATTTTTTTATTTTTTCATCTATTAATTTTTTTGGTAGTATTACGAGGCCCTTTGCTTAACAGATAGTATTTCGGGGCCCTCTATTGGTGTGGGCTTGGATGGAGCCTAGGCCTACTAGGCCCTCCTACGCAATATGCCTCAATGGCGCCTGAGTCGGGGCCTTAAAAAGGAAATATTTACTTTTTGTCAACATATTTTAGACGATTAAAAAGATTAATCGTTGAATTTACATTTTCAGAAAACATTTTTTACACACAAGAGATAATTTTCTGTAAAAAAATAAATAAATATTATTCTTAATTTTCTTTAATAAATTATCAAAATTTTAGTATTAAACTCTTTAAGCTAAAGCATCCCTTTTTCTGCTGTAACCCCCTCCCCCATCCATTCTTCTATTTTTTATTATTTGCTATTAGTTCTTTATTAATGCCCCCCTTCCCCTAACCAAAAAATCTCTCTTTTTTTCTCCCTTTATCTCTTTTCCCGCTATCTCTTTTTTTTGAGCATTAAACATTGATAAAGAGAGACAGCAAATTATTCTTATTTCAAACATTGGTTTTTTTTTGCATTTCTTTAAAAACATTTTTATGCATAAATGATAAATTAGGACAGTTATAATATACATAAAGTTGAACATAAACCTTTACCAGCTAAAATAATTATGTCCAAAATTAGCGCTGCAATGACAAACTAATAATATTTTTGATTAATTTTTGCCAGTTATTGACAACAAATCAATGAATAAAAAATTCGTTTTTATATACAAAAAATTCTTACCAACGAATTATATTTTGATAACATTTATATGTTAATTTTATTACAATTTAATGTGTTTATTTTTATTAAAATGTTTATTATGTATATTTTTATGGGTAGAATATCTTGCTGTGTTGAATTAAATAATTGTCTTATGATTATTATTTGATTGTTAAATTTTTTCAGCTTATTTTGGTTTTCTGGTCATTTGATAGAGCAGTAATTCAATAAATATGGAAAGACTAGATCCCTAATCCCTCATTTGACCAATAGTAACAAAAGTAAGAACAATCCGAACACATTATTGGTAATAAAGTGTAAAAATTTAACCTGTAAAAAACGAAATGGCAGTTATTTTTTCATTTAATCAATAAAGCTTTGGTAGGTGAAATTTTAAAGAGTAGTGTTTTAGTATCAAAGATGTCAGTCTTAAACAATTTTATAATAATGAATCAAATCCAATTTAAATTCGTTGGATTAGAATCAGTCTTGAGCAAAGCTGAAAATCATCTATTCTATTTTTCCACGAAAAAAAAACAAAATAAGAATGATAGAATCAATCCCAGCTTTATTGGTCCGAACCTGCAGCCACTCAGGGCAAACAAAAGGAGAATTAATCCCATAATTTTAGATTGAATTCTCCGCAGAGTACTGTCTATAATACGATACGATATATAACTAATATAGTCTCCAGGTTTGTTTAAAATAAAATTTGGAATGATAAAAGTTGTCTTTACGATTCAATACATTTCAATAAGCTTTGTTGTAAGTCTTTGTGAAACCAATATGTTGGGGGGGTAAAAGTATGCTAACTTTAACCTAAAAATTAATACCAATTAAAAAAATTAATCAATTTTAAACATTTAAAAAATTAACTCCAAGTAGGTGCAACTTTTTCTCGAATATTTATGCTTTTAAAACCACAGAGTTTGACTTATTTTTAAAGATTATAGGATGTCTTAATTTTTTTATCCTATTTCATGTTCCCTTTTTTCCTTTTAGGGGTTTAAAAAACTTTTTAGTTAAATAAAAAGACGAAGTTGACTATAACTCCAAGGACATATTTATTCATAAGTAGCGGAGCAACAACAAGCTTAACATTATAATATAAAATAAGAATAAGAAAATGATGTGGAGTATTATTAGCTAAAACTAGTTTTATCAAAAAAAATTTAAGTAAATTCTAAAGACTGGAATATTAATATGAAAACCTTCGCATGTTTATTAATAAGTCACTGATGAAATTAACAGGATGTCTGTATGCATGTCTGTCTATAGTGAGCCGATAAGGTTCTCCTTTTGTGTAGCTTCTTATATTTAGGCCCAGATTTATTTAAAGGAATTCAATATTCCATCAATAAACAAGAAAAATATAAATTTGCTTTACATACTTTTAAATATACCTCGGTTAAAGCGTAGCTGCGTTTCTAAAAATACGTAGTTGACAAAAAAATGTATTGAATTGAATGTATTGGTTGAGATGTAGACATAAGGCGCCTCACAATTTTACATGGGCAACAATAATAATCTTAAAAGTCATTTGTAAGTCGTTCATCATTAAACAGGGATGACAACATTACAAAGAAGTGAAGCTTATGATTATAGAATATTTGATTAATATTTCAGTCGGACAGACATGGTTAGAGTTACATGCTAATCAATAATAAAAATCTTTTCAATGAATTTAGACATCCATCTTTTGTAGCAGACAAGAAATTATGTTACTACTTAATGTGGCTAACGGTCAGACAAGCTGGAAGCGTACTAACGAACATTTAGAATTATAGAGTAATGTTCCTCTTTAACTTAATTGACTGCCGTTCTTCAAAGTGAAATTTTACGTGAATCTTCACAAAAAAACAATATCCTCTTTAATAGCATTGAAGAATTCACTCCAAAAGAAGTTTACGTACAAACGCAGAGACAGACGGATATTTTAAATTATAAAGTAGCTTCCATATTACTAGAATTTTATAATGACAACTTATGATTTTTTGTTCATACCATATAGGTATAGAGTAACTTCGCTTCTGATAATAAAACTTTACAAATATCTTCAGTTCTTCTTTTTCATTTGAATTCAAAGCTTACCTAAAAAAATGACATCAATTAAGCAAAAAGAAATGAAATTTAAAGTAAATTTGTATAAGTAATAAAAGTAAAAAATGATCCCTAACCAAATGTTATAATAGATTATTGTTTAACTTATTTACTGTAAAATATTGATTATACTTAATAGCTCTTTATTTCAATTAAAACAATTTCAATTAAGTCCATACGTAGCGCAGCATTGAACGTTACGTAATACCTTAGAAAAAAGAAAGATAATTGATGTACACAAAATGCTAGACAAAATTACCCCTTCTGTAGATTACAACTAGTGGAAGTGTGAAAACTCAACTATGTAGACCAACTAATCAAAATTCATTAAAAGTCCATCAAGAATAAGAAAATGTAAATATAAAACTTTGGGGACTAGTGTAATAAACAACATAATATCCCCTCCCACCCTGAAATCTTGTTCAATGGAAATTATTCGTTAAATCACAAAATGACTTTGTATTTTGACCATTCTTTTCGAAAATTTTATTTAGTAAACCTGCTCTATACCTATAAAAGTTCATCTGTTCGCCAGAAACATGATTCACACAGTTTCTATATGAGATAGTTTAATGATATTTTTTCATTCTTCTGACGATAAAAATCTACCATTCAGTTTGGTATGCTTATTCTTTTCTCATATTTTTAGATATTCATATATTAATCTTTATATTATGTGCTTCGCTACTTTTGAAGTTTTGAATGTTGTTATCCTTGTTTTCTAGGCAATGTGTACCTATTTTGTATCCAAGTTTTATCAGCAATGTCAATAAAATTGATGATATAAAAATGTACATGTAATATATATTTTGTACATGTACCTAACGTAACAAATCTACTCTATGATACTTATGTATGTGTTGGTTTGTCGTCTGGTTGTATACAAACTGACAAAACTTTAAATAAGAACAGTAATATGTAATACAGTATAATTTAAATAGAAATAAGATAGATAAACTTATGACATATTCAGTAAACACGGGCTTAAATTACATAAAAGTAGAATGACAGCCATTTCTATACAGGTTAGGTTAGGTTAAGTTATGAATATAAAAATAATCACCAGCAAGGGTTAGCCATTAAAAAAGCTATAAGATAGTTTAAAATAGGTAATGTTAGGTTAAGTGTCCACTCCGACGTTTGTCACTCCTGCGTCTGTCCTTTTTAAATTAATAATAACAAACTTCGCAACTATTTATTGATACTGTTCTTGTAACTGTATATATTTGATATAAAATTATTAATGCATGTTTATAATAATATCTATAAATAAAATCACTTATGGAGTGAAGATAGGCCTAGTGTGTTATCACTCCCGCTTAGCATCATAAATAAAAAAAATTGCAAAAAGACACAATAGCAAATAAGCTATAAGATAGAATCTATTAGAAAATAATCTAAGAAGGGGCATTTGTGCTGTAGTAAAAAAATCCGTTTATGTTATTAAAGAATTTGCAGCAGTGATGACATACCAAGATAGGCGCACATCAGATTCATTTCATTGAAAACCATTTTCATTTTTGGGATTAAGGCTCCAATAAATTGACTGATAAAATATTTTTAAAAGATTCGGATCATGGAAAGAAAACGAAGTTTTGTTAGGTAAATGTTAGCTCCGCAGGGTTAGACACCCGTAGATGCTAGAAACGAAACCCTTTTACTTTGTTTTCTTTCCATGACCAAAAGATTCTATCATATAAAGTTGTAACGGTTTATTGTGTGTCCGTTAAGATCTCGCTAATCACTGAAACGATAGAGTTTAAGTGAAGCGTCACAAAGATTCCGTGATGGTGTTAATTCTGTAGATTCAAGTGTTGGGTCGATTTTAGGCTATTTTTCTGCCCCTCCCTCCCCAGATGAAGTCTCTACATGCTAGAGGCGCAACCGCTTGATATATGATAAAGCAGCTAGGTGTATGCATGTTTGTTCGAGTATGAAAGATCTCATAAACGTCCTAAGCAGGGCAAGTTTTAGTCTATTTACTTACCCATACAACTTCATTATTGATAGATAAATTTATGATCATATTAACCTAGGGTTCATATTCATTACAGCAAATATTTTAAATTATTAGAAAAGCAATTTTAATATTTAGAAATCACCAATAACAAAAAAGAGAAAATAATAATTAAAATCCTTATATTTAAGATAAATCTTTGTCCATTCGTTTTTGCTAAATATTTTTTTAGCAGTTTTATTTGAAATTTGACCTGCCTACCACCTCCAAACTACAAATTTTCTGTGTATGAAACATAGAATAATCAATAGTGCTATGAACGATAAATTACGAGTAAAATTCTTCCTTACATTGATCAAAATTTAGTTTGTAGAATAATATATTTGTGTAAAATACTTAGTAAAATACCTTATTTATTCTTTGTAATGGCAAAAAAAGGTACCTAGCTATGTATCTATGGTTATCTATGATGTAAGACTATATATTTTAGAGACGCTCCACCCCTCTTATATCATGGAAGGTGTTCCTGCATAACAAACAGAATATATATAACTATCCATATGTAGATTAAAATTATTTGTCTAAAACGTAAGACACAGTGTGATTTAACCTAGCAATCCGTATTAAATAAAAGAAAAGAAATTTTTCCCCAGATATTAAAATCTGTACTTGCATTGGTTACTCATTCAAGTGGTGATTCCTAGAATGAAAAGGCACAATGTTACAAATATATCGTAAGCTACTTTATAAATGTATCTTTTCATATGTTTAATTGTCTGATTTATTTAGCTTCGCTTTTGTGGATATTGTTATACTTGTATTTTTATATTTAAAGTTAGGGTTTCGATTATTCTATTTAGATCAAAGCTACTCTATATGATGTGTCTGAATGTATGAACGTCAATGTGAGCATTTGGTTTTGTGAATATAAATTTTTCACATGTGTTCGCGTATTCGTATACAATAGAATTTATATAATTTAGAATGTCATAAATCCCATAGTTAATATATCTATATTATACAGGGAGGGAGGGGAAATATTTGAATGAAAATTCATACCATTACCCAACCAAAGGTTATAAACAGAAATTCTCATTCGTTGACTTAAAAAATTTTCGTACTTTTATCAAATCTTGATTAGTTTTCCAAACTTTAATCCCCGAAAATTGTGATTTATTAAAAGGTGTAAATGTAATTATCATCATTGCATTGGGGATGTATTTTTGTTTGTCGTTTGTTGTCCTATCCCTGATATACAGCATCTTATATTTAGAAGTGGTCATGGTTGACAAACAATCGATAAAATATCCTAACGAGATATTTTAGTCGACAATATGACCAAAATTAAGCAATACCATTAATAAAATACTTAATCTACGATATTAACCTATGCTTATAGTTTTGTGTTGATATGATTACAGCACTAATTTTTAAAAGGTATAACATGCATTCTTTTTTAGTTTATGTTTAGAAAAACATTATGGTTTGAAGCTTGCTGTAAATTTTTTTTTTAGGGGGTTGGGGCATTGATTTAAATCACCTAGACCTAAATTGTACATAGGTATTTAAATAATTTTTCTCATTGTAGAGCACTCTATTTGAGAATCTGGTTTACCAAAGAGATTCAAACGTCTTCTTAGAGTGCCTTGTAATTAAGGTTCAGGCTCGAAAACTAGTTTTTACACATACAAATTGTTTGTTTTTTTTACAAAAAAAATGCATTTATATTATATTTAAACTAATTTAGTTTTGGATTCCAAACGGTAAAAAATAAGGGGAAGGGTATGTTTGTTATATTTTGTATCATAGAAGTATCAACAAAGTCCCGTGGGGGGGGGGGGGGGCGCCCCCCGCCAGGGGGGGAGTGGCGCAGGCAACAGGGAGGGGCGGGGGGTGGGC
>LS056605.1:0-12015 GCA_900241095.1 Acartia tonsa
GTGAATATTATCGTTCTACTACTGTTTTTAAGCCTTAAAACTCACACCTTTACGGAATTTTAGCACAACCTACCTCCTGTGAAACAGAATATCCTGTAAGTGACTCAAGTTTTGTATTAAAGCTTTTAATAGGAGTTTCATTTAAGTCTCATATATGTTCTAATCCCCATTCTAAACATATTCAATAAGCTGTTGCATTGATAGACGAATAAATTCTGAGTATGCCCCTGTCTGTGATATTATACAACCTCCTATTAGATTGCAAAATTTCTAAATTATCAGCAATTTTCCTATAATTTTCTTTATTAACAGTAAAATAATAATTTTATATTTGAACATTAATTTAGCAATGTGTAATAAAATACTTAAATTTTCATGAAAAATGTATATATATATATGATTTGAAAGCTTTAATAAATGTCACAGTTTTTCAATATTTACTTAAACCATTTTTAATAGACATTTACTTTGTGTACCTTTAACAAATATAGGGTAATAAAATACTCCCTGGCTATAAAATATGAATTTATTGCTTTGAGTTGTACAAATATGATAAGGCATAGGCTTTTAGTAGGGTTGTGGGGGAATAGTCCCTTTTGTGGCAACGCCTCATAAGGGGTATTTCTTTGCATTTTCACAGTAAATTTTCTCCTATTTCTATCCCCTGCAGGGGGCTCTAACCCGTCACCTTACCAAAAATAACCTAATCTTACCTAAAATAACCTATCAAAAGCTACTGTGAAAATACGATGAAACGTCCCTTAAGAGGCGTTGCCACAAAGGGGACTATTCCCCACAACCCTACTAAAAGCCTATGCCTTTTTTCATGAATGACACTGATATTATGGTACAATAATATATTACACAGTTTGTGTATGTACATTGAGTTGATAGAAAGTATCAAATACTTAAAATTATAGTTTTCAGTCATACAAATATACCCAGGAAGGGAGAGGACATTGAGCTGTATATTATACTATAGTCACTAAAGTCTTATAATAAAGTTTTCTTATTTGTTGGCTTAACAACTTTGTTTTTTTTTCATTAAATTTTAATTCGTTGGTTCAGTAAATTGACTGTTAATGCATTTCAACCACTAATTGTAATCTACTGAAGGGATAATTTTGTGTATCATTGTTGGTGAGGTACATCAATTTATCGGCCATTGTCTCATCCCTTTAGATCCCTGCATGTGCATATACCTTAAATAATAATATGAAAAATTCTGTTTCATATAATTTATTTCTTGTTCTCAAATATGTTGGTCTAATTCCCTCATCAAGAAGAAGCAAGTGGCTAAACTTAATCCTCTCTGCTATCTTATTATTCATTATTGCTGGTTCATCCTTCATATTATACTTTGGTTTGGGCCCTACTGCCCTGGGATGGGGAGCTGTTTTCACAAATTTTACCTTCAGTACAACCGGTTTCACATGCATTTTTATGAATACAAAATTATACACCCACTTTCAACATATTTTTTCAAACAATCTATTAAAGGGTCCAACCAAAAATTATATGATATTGATGGCATTCTTTTGTTTTTCTATGTATTTGGTTATATATTTGCTTCTTCAACTACAAGGATATGAAACTCCTCCACTGAAAATAGTTGGATTGGTTTGTGAAATCTTATGTTCTGTTATCTCAGAACTACAAATCTTATCCTTCTTATTTATGCTTGGATGTGTTATCACTCATTACAAATTATATTTGAAAGAAATTGCTACTGACAGAGATGATGTTATCATTTTTTCTGTCAAACTTGCAGTTGAAGAATATCAATCTATACAAAATTCAGTCAATATTGGCCTGTTTATCATTTTCTCCTTACAAACAGTCAACTTGGCAGTATTTATCTATCTGAACATAACTCATCTTGGAAACCTTGAAATGATATTTTGGAATTTGAACAATATAGCCATTCTGATCTACATTGCTCTTGTCCATGATGATGTTAATGAAGAAAGAATTCAATTTGTTGACGATCTTTGGTAAGTGGTTGGTGGTTTTTAGTGTACAGGCCATGAGCGGTGGACACGACAGACTTATTCACAAATGTAAAAAAAATTGCAGAGAAGATTTGCTTCAATCTCCAATAACACAGAGTCAATATATACGTTTTATGGGCAAATAAAACAATACTGATTGAAATATTTACGATGGGTTAAACAGAATAATAATGGTTCCTTCCCTTAATTAGATTTTTGGGGAAGAAATGGGGAGAATTACAAAAAAGATTACATTCAAATAAGCATAATGAATTCAAGCAAATTATATACAAGAACATTATAATCCATGGGAGCAAGGCTACTCTATAATTCGGTCAGTCCCACTACAGTTTCTTAGCTGAACTTTTATTGACATATTAATAATCTAATTTGAATGTTAGAAAATTAAATTTTTTTTTGTAAATTTATGTATTTTAATGTTTTAGGAATAATTACTCTGGACTTTCCAGAGGGATAAAATGTTATCTAAAACCTCAAATAAAGAGATTGAGAGAAGCTCGACCTATAAACGCTGCAGGATTCTTTGATATCAATAAGAGGCTGTTACTCAGTATTCTTGCTACTCTGCTCACATATGTTATTATTCTTGTACAATTTAATTGAAATGTACAGTAACACATAATAGATAATTTTAATTAAACAATTATATCCAATAGAAGTGAAATAATCAGCTAAACTCAAAATCAGCATACGTGCAAGATAGAAGGTGAAAAAAGTTACAAAAAAAGTTATAACTAAGACAATTTCAATTTATTTCTTTTTTAGTAATTATCAACTTTTAGGTATCAAATATACATTTACTTGTTAACCTATGCTTTAGAATAATTTTTCAAACGTGAAGCTTTTCTATAATTAGGGTCGGTCCGTCCGTCTGTGCGTCCGTAAAGGATAGCTTTTTTGTTAATTTAGGCATGTTAAAATTGCTCTATCGATTTCAAACTTTGCAAGATGATTCCTGTAGCAGTAGTTTAGAAAGCGTAGCAACTCTATATATTATCATTACCAGAATGTCAGTACATCCATTTTAAACATGTTGATTTTTAACTTTTTAAAAAAGCAATTGTTTGTGTGAAATAATCATCTGATTGATTTGATTTTTGGAGTACTGATTCCTATTGCAATAAGGTACAATATTATAAGCGAAGCATCTCTATAATCACGTCCTAAAAATGTCAGTATGTCTTTAAACAGAAATCTGTATTTGAGAAGTTTTGCAAGAAATTTACGTATAATATTGTCAAAACTTATATATTTATATTTCGTATAAACAGTTCTGACACTAAACAAGAGTTAATGTTCGTCTGTCATACCATTTCAGAGCTTCGCCTTTATGAATGTTGTCACCTTGTTTATAAGTAGGGTTAGTCCATCTGTCCGTAACGGACAGCTCTTTAGTTAATTTTTTTAGTTCATACAGATTTCAAACTTTGCACGATTTAAAAAGCGTAGTTACTCTTTAATCGTTACTAGAAAGCCCGTATGTCCATTTAAAAACTTTCTCTAATTAACTTTTTTGACAGCGAAGTTATGTATGAAATATTTATACTTTTTTTGATATATTTATACTTTTTATCTGATTTTTGTGATAATGATTCCTATGACAACAAGGTACAATGTTCGTTCGTTTACTATATCGTGTGTTTACGCAAATTTGCAACAAATTATTTTGTTAATTCATTAAATAAATAAATGTTTAGGAAATTCTGTAATTCTAGCTTGTTATTGATTTAAAAGAACGTAAGAAAGAATTTATTCTATGTAAAACTCATTAACATTCTTAAAATTAATTGAAAAAATACTTGTTGTCTACTTGTCTAAGAATTATTTGAAAGTAGGTGAAATAGTTGTTTGTCTCGTCACGTAATTTATTTAAATTGATAAGTGAAGCTTTTTTTACAGGTTTGTGCGTATAAAAGAATAATTTTTTTTTGTGAACGAAGTTAAATAAAGGTTATGTTATGTATTTCCCCGCAATTTTAGACAAAACTTTGTCTTGGATAAGAGAACTAAAGTCAACAAAAATTAGGATTGTTTAGAAACTTGGAGTCAGCATAATGTAGAATACTACAGCCCAATTTAAGAACACCTTTAGTATAATTTTTTACCCGTAAGAATCTTTATAATAAAGTAAAAAAAACTGTATGTGTGTACCGATATAGTTCTCCTTTACCTGAAGCTTCTCATAGGTTCTAGGAAGGTTTTTAACTATTTTGCGAGAGAGTAACCAAAAATAGCAAAAACAATTATTTAACTTATTCTTATTAAAACCACAATTGAAAGTGGGGATGGGTCGACTTCCTCCCCTTCACCCTGTGATAGCCCCTACCGGGCCTACAGGCCTCTCGAGTTTCAATATTTTTCAGTTGAAAACTATCATTTACTAATATTCAGGTTAAAGGCAAAACCTTTAAGCGAATTAATTGTGATCTGTAAAACTATGTTATTGATAATTATTTCTTTAATAATAAATCTTACGTAAAATCATTAAAAAGTAAATAAAATACATATGTTTTTTTTTATTTTTATTAACAAAGTAAAAAACAATATTTTTTTGATATTTGATATCAGAATGAATTTAAAATTAGGATAATTAAGAATTAAAAAAAAATATATATTCACATAAAAACACAATATTTCTATTTACATTAGTTATTGTATAAAGAATAATTTGATTTTAAATACTTTTTTCTCTATCATTAGAATCTGTTAAAATAATTTCAATAAAATCTTTTTTATTTACATTGTCAAATTTTTCATCTTCAATAATTTCAGTTACTTCAAAAATTTTACTAGTTTCATTTGGAACATTAGAAATATTAGAATGGTCTGCATTAATTTGTTCAGACGAATCAATATTTGGAGCATTTGCGTGGGTAACTGCAGGTTGTTCAGTAGAGTCAACATTTTCAAATAGATCCTGAACACAAACTTGACTTTCAACATCTTCTCCAGTAAAGGTTTTATTAATTTCTCCATCATTAGCAAGAATAATGTTGCTAAGATTATGAAGAGTATTTTGTGTAGCAGTGAAATATCCACTCTCTTGGCTAGTAATAGTATCTCCATTATCTTTGGTAAACTCCTGAGGAGCATTATAATCAGCTGAATTATTGGGGATAATATTATCAGTATTGTATACACTCTCCTCTTTGGTGATTTCTTTCTCAGCAACTTTCTGGTTTTCAACCTTGGCCCATTCTTGAAGTTTATCAGTACCAGTTGTTAGAAAGAGCAGAGATCCAATTACTTGAACACCAGCACTATAATATAAATGAACATTAGGAAAACTAAACTGTAAAAAATGATATTGCGAGAAGGGAAAGTGAGAAAAAAGATAATATTTCCAATATAGCTTTGAAACAGTCTAAAATCAGCTGGATTAAAACCGGTTGTCTTCAATATTGAAAATCATGTATAACATCGTATTTCAGACAACTTTCAATTTTAATATATACGATGCGATAAATAACTAATATCTTTATATTAATCTATCTTATTCTAAATTTAATTATTTAAAGATCTTGAACTATATTAAAACTATATTGTAAGTTTTGGTCAAGAAAATTTTGATTATTTCTATCTATGTATAATCATATATCTGATTTCTTATTATATCTTAATATCGTTAAAGTCTGCCAGAATGCAAATTGATTCTATTCTATGTCTTGGTTTACATGTATGTTTCTGGCTATAATTTGTAATTAGATATAAGTATTGTCTATCTAAATACTGTATATATCTGTGAGTATCTATCTATGTATACCTGAGCCAGAAGACATATTGCCACTCAGTCACACTGTTCTCCTGGAGGATAAAACCGGCGACCTGCGGAGCCACAAACCCAGGGATGTTGGCAATTGTATTAGACAGCCCAAACACGATGCCTAAAATGTATTATTTTAATTTTTTTATTAATAACACAGAACACTATCAAACACCAGCAGACTTTACAGGATCTCAAATTCGTTGTTTAAAACTTTCGGAAAACTCTCAATTGTCCAAAGTTACCCACTTCTAATTCAATCTACTAAAGGGGTAATTTGGTTAGTACGTTATTGGCCTATCCCCCAAGATCCCTGGATTTGTAACAAAATATAAGGATAGTTACTTATCGCATCGTATTATACCTTTCCGCGGATACCACAAAACTGGTTTTAATTTTATGATCATATATTTTCATATTCGTAGAAAACTGATAAGGTAGGATGCACGATTTTTTGGTGTGGATGAGGACCGGTTCTTATCCACCGGATATTAATCTTTTTTGAATCCATACTGGAAAATATATACCTGAATAGGCTGGAGCAATATCTACAACATTAGATTTACACCCAGGAGTAACAAGGATGTTCAAACCAGAGGTTACCAGCAACATAAATATGGCCAGGGCTGTGTTACAACCAGCATAACCTAAATAGATTAAATATATTCATAAATAAAACTTGCTACGGTCATAACAAATAAGTAGACAGATAATAACTAACATCACTACTAATCTAGACAACCAATCATTTGATTGTTCAACCCTTCCTGATTGTTCCTGGAAGTCATGGTAATATTGGGCCAAGGCTTCACCACCTAGTCTTACTATTAATGTCGCACATCTGACATAGCAGCAGAACATTTACAAATAACACGGATTTTTGTACAGAAAATTAAATGTTTATACCTGCCAAAACAAAGCAAACGCCTGTAAGCCACATAGCAATCATTGTGTTCGCTTTCCTAATTCTAAAATAAATTTAAGTTATATACAACATATAACAAATGAAAGTGCTCAAAGACAAAGCTTCTCTATAATACGGTGTTTATCCATCTGCCAGTCTTGATATGAGGAAATGTGATTTTCCTAGCTGCTATTTAAGATAGACATCTTAAAATTACATAAATACATATTATTTTCTAAAAGATTTGTGATAGTCTTTCTTATAACAACTAAACATTTGCTTAATTTCACAGTGTTGTCCATCCTTAATTCTCTGTATTTTTATGCTTATTAATGTTGTCATCCTTGATTATCCTACATTCCTTCAAAGAAATACCAAGGTTTTACCTGATTGTAGAGAAGTATTGCTTCTTGATGAGCCAGTCTGTAGCGCAGCTGGCAACTATGCACACTATCCACTGCAGCACATAGCACATGGAGGACAACAACCCAGTCATCTCAAGATCAAATCTAAACAAGATATAAACCATAAGCAAATGAAAAAGCCGAATCATAGCTGCAAAGAAAAATTTAATAATAAATATTCTAAATGTATCATAAAAGCAGTTAGGATTTAAAAATAAAAAAAATAATGGAGGGCTTATTTTTAGGTTCCTTGTTTATTACTTTATCTCAGGTTAGGTGTAGCCACAATGTTTGTGCCCCCAAAGGGGTTATACAAAGGAGGAAAAGGCCCCCTTGTTTCCAATTTATTTAAAATGTAACAGGCACTTCTTTAAAAACCTGAATTTAAATATCTCGCGTGTGTAAAGGGTTGTTTATCGGTTAAATTACCTTAAAATGCTGGTAAAATATGTGGGCAATTGTTGATTGAGGGTGTAGTTGCCCCAGTTGAAAGCTGTGTGAGCCAGCACAATGCCCCACACTGGCACTGAGGTCAAGATTGCTTTCCATGGTACGCACAGACGTTTCCTGAATAAAAGTTAATTCTATAAAACTCAGGAGATAAGGTATTGAAATGGAAATTATATTGGTAAGTTAATTCATTCACAGTTGAAAACTTTAGACGTCTATCTGATGGTTTTTAAAAATATCAAAATTCAAATTTTTCACTAATAATTTGTTGATCTTCCAGGGAAGTTTTGGGGGGAGGAAACAACCATTCTTTCCAAGAAAATATAAAATATATCTAAACTAGTTTGAGATAGTAGTAATAAAATTGTTCCTACCTCTCTCCATTCTGACCCAAGCTCTTTAATATATATTCTCTTTCTTCAGTGGAGATTCTAAAACAAATAATAGGATACAGAACTTAAATAATATAACTAGAAATAAAGATAAATTAATCAATAAAAACACACTAATTTAAAAAAAAAGCATAATCTCAAATAGATTAACCAGCAATTCTACTAAAAAACAGATGGAACCAAAGATTTTTACCTGGGATGCACTTCAGGAGAGTCATAGACCAGGTAGAACCAGAAGTTGACCCAAATAAAGGACAGAGCTCCTGTCAGGTAGAAGATGGCCTCCCAACCAAAGTGCTTAATTACTCCACCAGCTATAAAAATAATAATAGATAAAATAAAATTTCGAAAAGTCATAATGCCAAACAGACAATTAACATAATAAATGTTAAAGAATGATAAAAAGTATAAAAAATAACAAAACTTTGACATTAGTGAAATGAATAAAAAATGTCTTACCTATGAAAAATATAATACAAGAACCAAAGCTCAAACCAGAGATTGTTATACCCATCAGTCTGAAAATGATAAAATATTATTCTGAATTTTGTTAAAATAAAAAACCTATCTACTACCATCCTTGAAAATAATATCTATACCTGGATCTTTCTCCTGGAGGAGTCCAGATACCCATAGCTCCTACCATACTTGGAAATAATATCTATACCTGGATCTTTCTCCTGGAGGATTCCAGATACCCATAGCTCCTACCATACTTGGAAATAATATCTATACCTGGATCTTTCTCCTGGAGGTGTCAAATTACAAATAGCTCCTACCATCCTTGGAAATAATATCTATACCTGGATCTTTCTCCTGGAGGATTCCAGATACCCATATTTCCTACCTTATTTGGAAATAATATCTATACCTGGATCTTTCTCCTGGAGGAGCCCAGATACCCATAGCTCCTACCATACTTGGAAATAATATCTATACCTGGATCTTTCTCCTGGAGGAGCCCAGATACCCATAGCCCCAACCATACTTGGAAAACCAGCAGCATGAAAGACGCCCAGCAAAGCTCTGGCAACTACACCCAGATATAAATTTAACCTAAAAAGATTAATATACTAATTTTTGAAGCGCAGGAAAAAGTTAATACCCCTTCCTTCAAAATAGGCACAACCATCCTTAACATTTGCTTTCATGCGGAATAATGTATATTTCAATTTTGGACATTTTCCCTTCCCTTTGGGCTATATTAGGTACATGGTAGCTCCAAACTGCTGGGTATAGCAGGTGAAGGCCTCGAAGGGGTTAGGCATAAATAACTACCACTCAAATGTTATAAATTTAGTCCAAAAATAGGGGTGAGGGGACGTGTCAGTGCTCAATAGGAACTTGGAGGTAACGCACCAGGAAATACTTAAGATCCACTTACTTGACTAATGTAGGGAAAAGACAGGTGAGTAGTGAAGCTACAAGCATAGAGAAGCCGTACGTCCTCTTAAATCCATATCTGCTGGCTACAGATGCTGCCGGTATCTAAACAGACAGAAAATGGGATAGCAAGAAGGATAGAAAATTATAATTTGCTGTAAATGCAGATAGAAAATGAAATAGCAAGATAAATACTAAAAGATATTGTGTGTGTGTGTTTAGCGAAGGATCTTGGTAACCACTGAACCGATATGGCTCTCCTTTCACATTGATCCATGAAGGTTTATAACAAAATGAATAAGATATCTTACCGTAAAGAATGTATATCCATAGTAATAAGCTCCTAGAATCAACCCTCTCTCCTGCGGGGTCCAATCAAATGTTACAGTTTTGGTATAGGTTAGGTCCTCCGTTCCGTTGCACCCCAATTCTTCTAAATCCTAAAGAAAAGTAATGTATCTAAAATGTTGATTTCTATTCCTGCTAAATTTCAACCAATTTATTAATCTACTAGCGGCTACGCCCCTAAAGGAGGAAAGAGTTGAAATAGATAATCAAACTTTTTAATTTATATTCAAAAAGAAAAAATGTAGCTGAGATTTTTTAAACTTTAAAAGATTTTTTTTTTTTTTGGGGGGGGTAATTTTTCTGGGAGCGATTTCTCTTGTAAAAGAGTGATGGTACCCTTCCCCAAAATAGGAATAAACCTTCCCATGACCTATGAAAAGCTAACATAAAGGAGAACCATACCGGTTTAACAGCTTGCGAGATCCTTCGATACAAATAGACCGACATACTTCCTGTTACTTTCTGAGGATTATTTCTTTAGTTGATAATGTCATTCAATTCCAATTCAATAGACTAAAAGAAAACATTTTACCTACTATTTACCTATCTAGAATGCTCGGACTCAAAGACGTACGTAATTGTTTTAATAGAAGAGTAGCCGCACTACTTAGCACAAAAATTGATTAAAGATATGAAATGTACTTACTATTGTCTCATTAAAATTTGGAAACAGGGCTTTGCTCTGATTAACATTTTTTCCATTATCTCCTTCAATTAAATTACAAACTTAAATTTTTGAGTTTTGATAAATTCATTAATTTTGAAACTAGGTTTTCTATGAGATTCGCCTCCCTCCCCTGGGATATCCTAAACCCTCATCAATCAAATAGCCTAAAACCTGCCATAGAGTTCAACGTTCCCGGATATTGAAGACAAATAGTCGAACCGTTTCTGAGATCCTATAGGAAACACTTACAGCTACTTTGATAAACTAAATTTTATATTATCAGTTTCAATATTTGAAACCCAAGGGTTTAGAGATGGGTTAATGGAGAATAATAATTTCATTTTTGGGGAGGGGATTATTTTCCAGGCGGGTGGAGGTGCTCTCCCCAAAAACCGACCCTGGACCTCTAAGGAGCTTCCATATAAAGGAGAGTCCAATCAGTCGTACAGTTAAGCTACATACAGACACACAGATATATATCATGTTATTTCTTTTTTATCAGATGATATACAAAGGAATGTATGGAAATGTCAATTGCAAACATTAAAATATTTCCCCCAATAAAATAAAGTTTGTAATTGCCTAGCATAGGAACAAGGGCCATAGAAATGTTGATGCGACACAGATAATCCAAAGCAATGGAGAAAAATCCTGAAATATGATTGTTTTAATAAATCAGCTTTCCGAATATTAAAATGAAAAATTTAAAGCTGAAACCAGTTTTGTTAAACCCGACCACCCAAAGGCCTGGACTTCCAAAACTGGCATTAATATGCATTTTAATATTCTTGAATAATAGTGTGTAATAAGATGCTATACAGAATTTTTCAGTATTTCCGAGAACCGGTTCTAATCCATCGGATATTAATTTGTTCCGATGCCATACTAAAATTCGTACATCATATGATGAATACTATCGTCAGGGACAAGGGATGGTTTATCTGACATTGAATTTTTTTTTTACCAACCAACAGAAAATTAATATTATCATAAATATAATTTATTAAAAATGCAAACAAGTTTTCATTAGATTAACCATCCCAAGATAATAATAAATTAAATATTTAAATAAAGATCTAAAAACGTTTTAAAGAGAAAGTCCTGAACAATTATCACACATACTAGCTAAAACATATTGTAATAGCGCTGTTCATAGAAAAATATGATAAAAATAAACAAACAAAAAGAAACGAATTTAATATTAAATATTATTAAAGAATTTAAACGTAATTGATTTTAAATTATCTTAAGATTAATCAAATACAAAATGCTTTATATGAACATAATTACTTTTAAAGACTTGATTTTATGCAGATGCTTTACCTTACACATTATACCTAATGATCATAGGAATACATATTTCATATAGTGGTACTACACAGGCCAAAAATCATAATTGTCGAGTTGCTACGCTTTCTAAATTAGTTACAGATGTCATGATAAGTTTGAAATATTTAAGACAATACGAACATATTATGAACAACTATACATCACAGATCGACGGACCTATCCTAAATTTAGAAAAGCTCTGGTTTTAAAAATACAATTGAACATAAATAATAAATTACCTGCTATAGCCAAAATATATCTACACAAAATCTTCATTTTTCCTTCCTGACAAGTAGACCAACAAAATTTATTAAGTTTTAAAACCAAAAGTTTTCACTAAAAATATATAAAAAACTATTAAAG
>LS056606.1:0-12010 GCA_900241095.1 Acartia tonsa
ACGTTTTAATTAAAATTTTCCTTGAGCAATATCATCGCGGGGGGGGGGGGGTGTTAACAACCCCCCCCCCTCAATTAGCCTGTCCTGTAAGAAAACAGAACTTGAAAATTATGAAACAATCGGTCAAGCCGTTTACAAAATCTTGCTGGAATGACAGTCATCTTGATACTTAATCCTCATTGTCCATCTCTAGTCTTAAATCACTTTTATTCATTAGAATTAAAAGTTTTTAAAAAAATTTAAACTTGCAAATAGTTACTGGAAAAAATATAGTTTTGCTGTGCAATGCTTGTGTTTGCAAAATGTTTTGACTTATTAAAATGTTATGTACACTTCATTTAATGCATAAAGGGAATTAGCATTTTTCACGTTCACCTGTTTTTGGACCACAAACAAACTTATTGAGTTTTGAAAAAGTGTCTATGATGATTATTTATGGTTAGGTTGTATAAGGGAAGCCCTACAACAGGGATAGTGACCCGCGGGGATAGGATTCAAGTGGGTTTGATCCTTCTGCAAGGGCTAGGAAACTGGTAGTTTTTTAAGTCCATAACAATTTTGGAGATCGAAAAGAGGGGGGCTTATTTAGTCCAATTGTCGGTTCTAGAATACATAGAATAAAATAAGAAACTATTTTTTGTGGTAAACTCTGGAATGATAACATTTTTCTTAATTTTGTAACTTTTATGAACTTTTACTGTTGTTTACCTATATTAAAATCTTTATTTTAGTTCTTCTAATAAATGATCTATAAGGCTTCTTTAAATAAATATTTTTTTTAAAAGATATAATGCTTAAAAAAACATACTTATTAATTTGAAAGACAACTCGTGGTTAAAAAAAAGAAATTCTAATACATATATTTTTCCATTAATATTATCATTACTGCTGCCATTGCAGGGATACAAATTTACAATGACATGTTTTCTGCAACAAAAAATTAGGGAGGCTATTGTAAGGATATAGCCCGCTTGGCTTAACAGATAGCAGATCCGCTCGTCGTCGGGAAGGTGATAGGTTCGATTCTCGGTCCGACACCGCGTCATAACTTAAAGACGTTAAAAATTGTTCCTACTATTACTATGTCAGATGTGCGACATGAAAAGTTAGAGCCTTGGCCAAAAACAGGCGCAACTCATTACTATGCACAGTTAGGACTTCTCAGACAAAGGTCGTGCAACCAAAGGGTTGGTTGTCTGATGGTTGTGGATACCCTAGGCGATTGAGTGCCTTACATTTCCATTCAAAATTAAGAGAATATTCAAAGGTGACGTGGAGAGGACTTGTACCCGAAGTGTGAACACGCCCCTAGAGTCAATGGTCAAGTGTAAGGATATCGCAAACTAAAGAAGATATTATACCTACACAATTTAATCTTGTATGTAGTTCATTGCTTACCACCGAAAAAAAAAATTTACTATCAAATATATTTTTTACAAGTTGAATAGGCTTCCTGTGATGTTTTGAGTTTTTATTTACATTGATTACAACAACAATGATACCCCCTTCCCTAATTTTTTGCGAATAAATATGCAAAGTTGTATTGCTAAATTTTGAACATAGGAACAAGGAACTCTTATAAATAAAAATGAAAGCAACCCTAGCCGTTTACAAGATCTTAAGTGACACACAATTTATAAAATTCATTGGTAGAAATTTAATACTAGCAAAGAGGCCCCATGCCTTATATTGCTGAATTTAGGGGAATTTTAGCTGGTTTTGACATGCAATGATTCACGCAAACTTTGTACTCTATACCCCACACTAATATTGTGAGGTGTGCATTCACTTCCGCACATATTCACATGGGCCAACGCATAATGTTCATATTTTTTTTAAAAAGTCATATAAGATATACATAAATAGCAGCTTCACCCGTCAACCCTCATCTTTCCATTTAAAAAGTAGAAAAGGAATAAACAAATGGGGTATTTTTACCAGGGAGCTATATCTTTTGAGAGGGTGAAGATAATCTCCCCCAAACTGGTTATAAATCTTTGTTGTACCTAAAAGAAGATTTATTGCAAAAGAGAATCGTAGCGGTCTAGCGGTTTGCGCGATCTTAAGGCTCAGACAAACATCCTGGTAATTTTATGAAAATTAAGATGATGAAATTGAAAACAAATGAAAGAAATATTTGTGCTATTAAAATAATTTGCGATTTATTTATTTCATGTGATCGATGCATGAACGGAAATGAAAGAAACCCCAACATTTTACTTTCCTTTATTTCCCTCCGTTTCCTCTCAGGGACAATTGAAGATAATTTAATCTACACACAAATCTTTCTACAATTATTTTTAAGTCTTAAAATAAAATAAAATTTGGTGGAATATTAAGTTTCAGTCCATAGTTCTATCCCCGTACCTCAAGTTTGTTTTTCACTTCCCTAATTTTTTGCTTTTTCATGCTTTTTTTCAACCTCCTATTTACTTATTTTGTATTTAGTGGCAAATGCTACTTTACTGTAGGGGCTTTTCAGTATGTCGCTCTTCCTTGTTGATTGGCGAATTTTATAATTGGTTATTTTGACAAGAGGGGGTCGACCCTCAACTTAAAATTTTCAAAAAAGATACTTAAAACTATTTTTAAAGCAATTTATCTTGGGAGGGTGGTAGTACTTTGACTTTCGACCCAAGTATTTATAAACCTTATAAGGACCTATGAGACGCTGCAATGTAAAGGAAAACCATATCAGTTTAGTCGTTAGCGAAAATCCTAGGTACACACACAGAAATACGAACATCCTGTTACTTTTATATAAGCATTATTTTATTTTATTTTGTTAGTTAATATTTGAATACTTTTATCTACTTAATCGTATCTTAATATTTTGTTTAAAGACCAATAACAATAAAATATATTGGAAATTATTTGGTACCTTTTAGCCTTTATGCTGGTAAATAAGTACATTTTAGTAGCCAAGCTACTCTTCAATTCATAATTTCCGTCCGTCTGTACGTCTTATTCTGAATCTTTTACGGGTATTTAGGAAATGTGAATTTCTCGGCTGCTATTTAGGATAAGTGGTTAAAGGGAGAGGTAGGTTTCTGGTAAAATCCGTAAAGGTTATGTGTTATAAGTTAAAAACAGTATAGTAGAAAGATAAAAATTTATGTCAACTTTAAAAAAAAAATGTTGTCTATAGTTCTTTTCAATAAGAAATACACATGTTTAGTGAATATTATCGTTCTAGTACTATTTTTAAGCCTTTAAACCTTTACGGATTTTACCCGAAACCTACATCTCCCTTTGTTTGCAAAGATTACCTATAACAACTTGTACCTAGTATATAAATAAGACCGTTAGTCTATCAGTTGTGTAACATTTGGCATGATTCATCATTTCCTGTCATTTATCCAGAAAGTTTTTTTGTTTGTTGATAGTTTGTATATTAATTTATCATTCTTTTCTATCCTATTATATAAAGTACTAAGGATTTTTGTCTAAATCTTATGATCTCAATAACTATTAAACCGATTGGGTTCTCTATTTTAGCTTTACATTGATCCTTTAATGGTTATAGGCAATTTCATTTTAAGATTTGAGTTTCAAGCAACTCTATGCGCCTTCAAACACAAAGCCCCTAGATGCTAGGTGCGTAGCCGCTAGTCTAGTCTATAACTCACTTTGTATGTCTGTCCATCCATAAATTTAATTTTGCTTTTCTACTTATGGATGTTGTCTTCTTTGTTACTAAAATCCCTGCTTTTAATCAAGACTGCAAAAAGTAGAACAGCAAAATAGAAAATATAATGTAAGGGGAGATCCCAAATCTAAGCCAAAAATGTAGATGGGGTTAATTTTACTATCAAATGCTTGGCTTTAATTAAGAATGCATAAAAAAAATAATATATTTTTTTGTTTATCAGTTTAATTTCTAGGAGTTTACAAGTACAATTTCAGTTGCTTATTATTTTAAAGTACCTTTTGTATTGTAATTAACTAGTATTTACTTTTTGTCATATTGAAGACACACTTCAAACGTTATTACCTAAGCACTTCATATTCCGGAAATTTGACGATTTTTAAATTCCTGTATAACGTAGGTACCTACCTTTCCTCATTTTTAAAATTTACTCGAATTTAACAAATATATAAGAATATGTTAGGATTTAAAGAGAAGAAACAAATACTATTTTGTCATATTGTAGCGAAGCCGAATAAAAATGGGGTAAGTGGGTGTGCTACTTTTCGCAATCAACTCAAAGGAACTCAGAAAGTCCTCTAAAAAATTGCAAGGAGAGGTGATTAGACCGTAGATTATGATGATAAGATTTAAAACTTTTGAAACTTAATTAAACCCAAGTAAGTTTAATTTACAGAATCTTATTTAAAATAAGATTAAACATCCATCTAATTGCCCTGTGTCTTAAGATCCCTAAAAATACTGAAAATTGGGTAAATGATTGGCATGATTAGTGTCTTCGCCCCGCCTCCTAGCCTCTAGGGGCTTTGCCCAAAGATTTTTAAAAAGGATTAAGGATTGGTACCTACCCAAAAAAAAAGACCTTACCTAAAAAATACGGGGGGGATTTTTGTTTTTTTTGGGGATGTCCCACCCCCCCCAAGAAAATAGCTTAAAACTACCACAGGACCAGTAGATATATTCCCTGATGAGTAGAATCTAATCAGTTCAGTGGTTACTGAAATCTTAAGCTTCAGACGGACGAACGGGCAGACATCATTCAACTTTGTATTTAAGATATTGTTTAGTAGCTAGTCTAATAATTCAATTTGTCTGTCCGTCATTCAGTCAGTCGTCTTTAACGCTATGGGGGAAGATTCAAATTAAAGGGGTAGTTTCACAAAAGGCATTTGAACTTAATTTAGTGAACCGCACATTTTTTTCTGGTTAATTGGTTAAACTTCATTTATATGGCATATATTTGAAAGAATTTCAATTTTCTACCACGTAGTTTTTTAAAATATCAAGACTTGAAAATCGTCTTTTTAAATTGCATATATCACTACCTTTTCATGGTTTCTTTGACATTACCTTAATTTAAACTTAGAATTAAATTCCTTTTGGAATGCTAGAATGCTATTTATTATGCACAGATACTACCTACAATTTTAAACGCAAAAAAAACAAAACAAAAAATCTTTAAATCTAAAATAAAATATTTTATTTATAAAAATGCCTCTAGATACTTCTAGGGGCGTATCCGCTAGTATATATTAAAGCAACTTCTTAATATTAGTAATGTATTCATATCGTTATTATGTCCTTCATTGATTAGACAATTTCCATTCTTTTAGAGAGGGGATCTATTATTCCTAACCAACTATCAAGATGAGGATATTCGTGTAGGAGAAATTGTAGTCTTTAAGGTAAAATCAGTGATATTCCACTTAATGTTTGAGCTTCTTCTATTTAACAGCTACTGTCTAACACCGCGTCCAGCTGGTGACTTTTAGATAATATCTCATGTTTTGACGCTAGTTTCGGCACTTTTGAAAAGATTTTGATTTTAATAATTGTAGAGATAAATGAGAGATACATATTTGTCCAAATTGAAAAAGTACATTAGTATTGATAAAGATATTTTAAGATTTTCCGTCCGCCAATGTAGGGATGGAATTACCAAGATTGCCACCTAGTCCTACTAGATAGGGATGGAAAATGTTATTGTCGTAACTCTTAATTTCTAGATTGATGGTAGGGATATTCCAATTGTGCACAGGGTTCTCAAAGTTCACGAGAAGGAAGATGGAAGCATTAAGGTATTAATATCTTGTTATATTCTTGTTTTTGTGTTATAACAATTTTATTTAACTGTGTTTTCTGTTAATGATTATTAACATTATTAAAAATGATTATAAAAAAGTCAATATAGTTCTCAGTTCTTTTGACTGCCTAAACCCCACCGGGCCACCACCCACTTTAATTTTATCTTTAAAACCCCGTTTCGAATTCCTGTGAGCAAAGACGTTCAAATCGGGTGAAGAGGAAAGGGAAGTTTGCCGCCCCCTTCAAACTTTGAAACACCTAATTTTACTCCAATAGAAATTTTAAAAATGAATAATGATATTTCCAATGAAATACATATTTTTTTGATTTTATAAACTGATTTTCTTTTTTTTCAGTTTTTGACAAAGGGAGACAACAACTCAGTAGATGACCGTGGTTTGTACGCCCCTGGACAGCTCTGGTTGGACAGGTAAGCAGACAGTTACAGACGGACAGTATGTTATTAAGGAAATGAACAAGTGTGTACAGTCTTGGTGTTATGGACGGAAAACCAGTTAAACAAACGTTTAAAGATAAACAAAGAAAATTTATCCTCTAAAGTATACCTCAACAAATGTTAGATTTCTAATTGTGAATTATCAATAGTATTTGCATATTTCAAATCGTTCACAAAAAAAACTTTTTAAAAAAATAGACGTACTATTTAAACATATTTTTGTAACTTTCATTAATCTATCCCTTATTGCCTAACCAAATTGACAAATTTTGATTGATATTTTTTCTCCAAACTTCTTTATTTTGCCATTAATCCCACTTTTCTTTGGCTACAACATCTACAAACCAGTTTAATCCTTAGTTTATTCATCCCCACTAATTAACCTTTTATCTTGTTTCAGGAAAGACGTGGTGGGCAGGGCCCGCGGATTTTTGCCCTACGTAGGAATTGTCACCATTGTTATGAATGATTATCCTAAATTCAAGTAAGATAATATTTTCAAAGAAAGGCATATTTTATTTATTCATAATAAGGTCATGACGTCATTTTTTGTATCAAAACTACTCTCAATAAACTCCTTCTGGAATATATTTTCTGAGAAACATGATTTTCAAGCTACTATTGATAATTTAAGTTATTGCAAACGACCGGGCAGATTCTAGTAAATCAAAATTTTAAGTCATAGGCTATTTTGCGGAGGCTTATCTCACCTACCTTGAGGAAAAATATAACCTCCCAATCCCCCGAAAAAAATAGACTATTGTCGAAGCTACAAATTCTATTAATTTTGAAATGTTATTATAATATTAAAGGTTTTTTTATTTTTATTAGCTTTAACAATTAAAATTGATGAATTTTTAAGGTACGCTGTTCTGTCGTGTTTGGGCTTCTACGTTCTAATTCACAGAGAATAGACACAATCAGTTATACAAGATCTCACCTCCCGGGAGCTCCCCCAACACATGGGTGTATCTCATCCCCCCATTCAGTTTTCATTCTTTCTTGAGATACTTAATCTTTGCCAAAATAGATGTTCTTTGAATTAAATGGTAAAATATACCTATCTAAGTAATTAAGAGCAAGTTTTTGGAACAATAAAATTGTGAGTAAAATCAGACTTAAAAACATGTATTTAGCCACTTCAATAAATTTGAATTATGTAAGGTTTGTGTAAATATAATGCTAAAAACGTGCATAACATGGAGAGGGGATAAATACAAACATTTTAGGATTCAAATATATATATCTGTAGGGGTAATCAAAAATGTAGGTTTTGACCATTTTTTTTATACAAATAGTGAGAATTTTTATGTTAAAGGGGTAGGTAACTTTTTTCTAAATGTGATTTTTATTTATTTTTTTTTGTTATTTTACAAGTTTTGTAACGTTAATGTATTATTTTATTGATGTCAAGTGCATTTTAACCAGCATACAGGGACAGGGAAATGGAAATTAAATTAATCTTCCCAGCAATTTTAGTTAGTGGTAATATTATAATCAATTTGCCTATCCCTGTATTCTGTAGTTTTTAAAAAAGATCCATGATTAATATTTCCTAACATTTTCAATATTTTAAGTGAAAATCGTTTAAAAGCATTAAAAAATTTGGACTAATTCTTTTACAGACAGTACCAACAGCTTATATATGCCTGTAGTCTTCAAAAGATTTTAGTCTTATAACTATCTTCCTAATGTTTTGTTTATAAGAAATCAGATATTTCCTTTGAACAATTTTAATTTTGGGCGAACATTATTTATTGATCTTTCTGTATTAATATGGTTTTATTTGGGTATTTTTTTTGAGCCTTAAGATTGAAATTGTTTAAAAGTTGATGTCTTATTTCTGATGGTTTATATACAACTTTCAGATTTAAACTCTTATAGAGTTTGTTTTTGGTTTGTGTTTTTGACAACAGGTGTCGCAAGATGAAGGTGAAAGAGGTCGACAGAACAGCCAATATTGCTTGGTCACCAGCTACACAGGTACACATTCATTCATGAATAACATACCAGGGATCTAAAGGGATAAGACATTGGCCGATAAATTGAAGTACATCCCCAAAATTAATACACAAAATTATCCCCTTTGTGGATCACAATTAGTTAAAGGAAGGTCTAGACACTCAACTTAATAGGCCAACTTATCACAATTCATTAAAAGCCCCCAAAGTTGTAAAGCCAAACGTTATTATAAAACGTTGGGGACTAGTGTAATAAACAGCCCATTTTCCCCTTTCTCTCTGATTACACACAATCTAGTAAGTAAACAGACAGATGAACAAAGCCTTACTTCTAAATTTCTCTGTTAGCCACCAAAAATAAAAATGTCACAGAAACAGCAGCCATAACCTCTGCTTCCGCCGAAAATTAATTTCAACAATCAATGACGGTTAACTTAAGAATTTTTTAAAAGGTGATGTATAAAAGTAGATGCCTTTTTAACAAAGTTTATTATATTTAAGGTGCCTATCTACCTGGCGGCTGGAACAGCCGCGCAGCAGCTGGATGCCACCTTCAGTACCACCTCAACCTTGGAGTTGTACTCCTTGAACCTTTCAGAAACTGGCCATGACATGCCAATCGTTGCCAGGTATGGTTATAACCTTAATTAAATTTGAAGTAGTGTTCTCATGTACTTCATATAAGTCTTTGATTTCACAACCTTTGTCTTTTTTTTTATATACTTTGATAGTAATATTTCCTAAACCCTTAAGAAAATAGTTTAATTTCAAATCGTTACCAGGTATTGTTGAATCACCTTTTTAGAAAAAAAAGCGTTTTGCAGACATCCTGATTCTTGAGCCATGTAGTAACTTTTAAAAGCTTGACATGATAAGAAAAATTATCATATGTTCCTAGTAATGATTTGCAACTATTTAATTTTATGGGCTTAGGCATCTCATCTTCACCATAAATATAAACAAGTTATTAAAAATAATAATACTAAAAGAGGACTATCCACGAACAAGAGCAAGCGATTCTAAGCACCTTTCAGCATTGATCCTTGGCATTTTTTAAAGTGAATATACTAGTTTCATGTTTATTACTTGGTTTTACGACTAAAAAAAAGTTAGGTTTCACCATAGTATTATATGGAATAAACTTTGAAATGTTAAGCATATTTTGGTGCAAATTCATCAAATGTTTTGATGAGTTCAAACTGTTGACACAAAAGTATATTATTTTGATTAAAAATGTATGTTTAGAAAAGGGTTGATAGCTTGTAATTTAGTTTAATTAATGTACTTTTGCAATTTACAGCATTTGATGCCTTTATTTTATTTTGTCCTTTAAATTCAACAAAGCAGTTGATGATATTGTATCTAAAAATGCTTTACATTTTAAAGTTTTTTCATATGAAACCATGGCGAAGCATAACTTTTTAGTCGATAAACCAAATATTTAACATAAATCTAGTAGGTATATAATATTCACTAAAAAAAAATATGGATCAATGTTGGAACGTGCTTAAAATCACTTGCTCATGTTCGTGGATAGTCCTCTTTAAAAACTAATGTAAAAGTTATTTTTAAACTGCCTAGATCTTTGTATAACAGAACTCTTTTCTTTTAGTTTACCAGTAGAGCAAAGATTTCATAAAGTGATCTGGGGAAGAAATGGTATGGATAACGGCTCGGTGAGTAAAATGCTAAATAAATTTATCTTCCTATAATTTCTTATATATTGTTTATTCTGTCTTTGTGATAAAAAAAAATCGGAGGAAAAAAGGGGTACGGTATGCGTATGGTAAATTTTGTGGATCTTTAATTTATCGTCCATCAACTTATTCCTAAAATGTCTGAAAATTATATGACCTAAAAAAGTTTTTTGAAAGTTCTGAATTTTATTAACAATTTTACAGTATACTTTTAAAAAATCACAAAGTAAGATATTTTGAAGTAAATTCTTATAGTTATTATTAAACATCACTAATTAAATTTAGATGCCAAGTGGCCTTATTGTGGGAGGTTCCGACAGAGGTGTGATTAACATGTATGATGCTCATAAACTCATCAAAGGAGAAAATAGTTTAGGTAACATTTTGTTTTATCTTTCAGTCTTTGATGGACGGACGAACGTGCTGAAAGGGATGATACAAATAAAATTTGTAATAATAAACAATAAATGATGGGTGGATTATTTTAGTTTGATTGTTATAAACTGATTATAGATGTGTAGATAACCTGCTTTTCATCCAATTAAAAAGAATGATAGAAAATTATGCAGGAAGTTACATAAAAACATTAAATAATCTTGTTTTTTTTTGTAGTCTCAACTGAAGAAAAACACACTGGTCCTGTGGCTGCACTAGATTTTAACCCCTTCCAGAGCAATCTACTTGCATCAGGTTACAATTTACTTTTTCTTGCATAAATAAGAAAGAAACTCATCCGGTCATAATGAAAAGCTTATTCTAGAATTATTAACATATTTGAGATCTCCTTAACACATACATAACATCAGTTTATTGAAATGTGCAATAGAAAAATTAAAGAAATATGTGCCATCTAACAATGCGGGTGTTACTGGTGTCTTATTCGCACATAGACTTTGTGAGTCTCGAGAGTTTTACTTACTAAATGATAGGATATTATTTATTTACCGTCAGTTTGACCTTCTCGAGGCACTTGGTAGTTACTGACTATTAGTCAGCTAATGTGTTCTTCTTGTTAATTATCTGAACAATAGAGTATTACTTTTACAGATATATTTTTATAAGAATACATTTGATGTGCTATAAAAATATACTAACATAGAGCGAGCAACTATATAGCTCTACGTATTTCCACTTTGAACATAGGAATGGGGCAATGGATCTAAAATTCATTTTTTTGGCTGTAGAAGTAATGCAACCTTTCTTATTTTGACTATTTTTAAATACTTTGCGTAAAATTGCAAAGTGACGCTAAAAAGTCATTATCCAAGGAGATGAAGCTTACTTATAAAAAAAAACAGTAGCAGACAATATTATGTTATTTAAAATAAAAATGTCCAATATTTTTTTTGTCAGGTGCTTCTGAGTCAGAAATTTTTATCTGGGATGTAAATAAGAAATCAGCTCCGATGAATCCAGGGCCCAAGTCTCAGCCACTTGATGATGTTAGATGCATCTCTTGGAACAGACAGGTAAATAAAAATCAAGGGCCCAAAACCAACTTTTAGTTGATGCTAGATGTAATGTTTTGCCTGGTATTGGCAGGTAAATGAATCTCTAGGGTCCAAATTATTATTAAAGATGTTGCTATTAGCATTTCTATAAAAAGACATAGAAATACAAATCCAAGGCCTTTTTAATAGGATAAGATTGAGTAGAGATAAATGAATTTGTCAGCCATTATTTATTTTATTAAAATCCATTGCCAAATTCTTAAGGTCGAAATATGTATTAATCTATTTGATTTTTTAGGTTCAGCATATTTTGGCCTCTGCATTTGCCAGTCGTTGTCTAGTTTGGGACTTGAGGAAAAATGATCCTATCATCAAAGTGTCTGATTCAACTTCCAGGATGCGTTATAAGGTAAGTGTTATTTGTATAATAAAAACAATGTGAAAAAGAGTCATTAATCGCTTTGTATTATAAACAGATTTCCGCTGATGTAAAAATGTGCAATTATATAAGATTAAAACCAGTTTTGTTAGCCCCGAAATGCCGAAGGCACTGGCTAACAAAATTATTTTTAATATTATTGAACATTTCTTTTTTGTAGAAAACTGTTTTTATAATACGCAGACTGGCCAGAGTGTACGTTTTGTACGTTACGCATCGAATCTGTGTACGTTCTGGACGTTATTTTGATATGTGTACGTAACGTATTTTG
>LS056608.1:0-12007 GCA_900241095.1 Acartia tonsa
CTTCTTATGCCGCTTAAAACAGTGTGCGGGCATGATCTGTACGTTCAGCCGTTTGGCAGCTAGCAGCCTTTAAAATTTATAGATTTTTGGAAATATTGCTTACCAGCAATATTTTACCGTGAACTGCAGTAGATTCATCATTCCAAATTAGAATTTATCAAATATAATACCTATTGATTTAAGACACATATTACCTTAAAAAAATACTTCCATAGACTCACTAAACAAATAAGCAAAACTTACCTAAACTGCCACCCTTTGACGACGTTAGTAAACTTGCTTAGTTGTCCCTCAAATCTCCTTCTCAGTTCATTATCACCTATCTGCTGTGTGGCATCGCCCATTTTGGCATAATAAAGATGACTGAAAACTTTTAAAACTTCAAAACTGGAAAAAAATTATATTAAACTATTTTTTATTTATAACTGAAAGCGCAGTTATTATGTTATTTTTAAGACAACAAAACCTTACTAATTGTTGATTAATTTTTAAGAATAAAACATTATCAAAGTGGTAGTTTACGAAAGGCATTTGAACTTAATTTAGTGAACTGCATATTTTTCCTGGTTAATTGGTTAAACTACATTTATAATATATTTGAAAGAATTTCAATTTTCTACCACGTATTTTTTAAAATATCAAGACTTGATAATCGTATTTTCAAATTGCATATATCACAAAAAGACGATTTTCAAGTCTTGATATTTTCAAAACAACGTGGTAGAAAATTTAAATTCTTTCAAATATATGCCACATAAATATAGTTTAACCCATAAACTAGCAAAAAATGTGCGGTTCACTAAATTAAGTTCAAATGCATTTCGTGAAACTACCCCTTTAAAGAAGATTAAAAATTTCATTAAAACATAGCAAAATAAAAATATAATAGTCGTAAATACAACAATTTCACATTTTTAACCTTTCTTCTTCGATGGCAAACAAAAAACTAAAAAGATAAAGGATTGATTGAAACTGAACGAAAAAAGGGTCCATTTGCCTTAATAAAAAAGTCAATTAATAAGATAAACAAAAACATCCAGTTTATTAGTTAAACTTTATGACAAGCTATTAATTCACATTTAATGAATGTTTCATAAAAAAATGGTGAACATTTTCTAAACTTGTATATTTTTCATCATCAAAAAAAAGATAGTTGGTTGAAGTTTTGTTTTGAGTAGGTAAATATCTACAAAAAGCCTTTCACCTAAACAAGTAATGCACTACTGAATGCACCTTTTGTGCCCAAGACATGCATGCGCAAACTAAGACCAATAAAAACTGACCATGATAATATTATTAGAGCTAGGCCTTAAATGTAATTATCCCTTCTTTACAATACAAAACCTAAGGGCCAGGGCCAAGTCCTTTGACACAAAAGGACAAAGTCCTTTATGTGCAACTTAGATTTCATAAAAAATTATTCCAAAAACTTATTTTTTTCTTTAACTTGTTCTTCAGGGGACAATTCATAATCTACAATTATCAAGACTAAAATTTATTTCGCCATATAGGTGTTTAAAAGGAATATGGCCAAGTTTGTTTTATAGTACTTAATTAATTTAATAGGTACTATATTTTTGAATACGATTTTTAATTTTTTAAGTACATACAAAACATTTGATGTTTAAAAAAAATTTCTATCATACCAGTCTTTCTTAAAAACTGGAAAATATATGTAAATTCCTTTGCTGTCAGTTGAGAAAGCATTTCTACGCATAAAGGTAAAAAATTGAATCATTTAATTTCATTTTTTGGTATTTACGTGATTTGGCAAGAAGTCTGCTGCTGCTGTCATGTTTAGAATAAATATTATTAAACAGGGCTGCTGCAACTTTTTCAGTATTCTTGTATTTTATCTTTTTTTAGAGCTTTTAATATTTAATAAAAGATTTTTTAAAACCAATGTTAAACTGAAAATTGGGTTTCTTTGGGGATTAATTAACAATATTCTATATTTTTACAACACTGTAATTAAAAAAAAAAAAAAATATATTAAATAGTTGTATATCTTTTATTTTAGGAAAGTTGCGCGGCATTTGTGCTCAAATTATGTTGCCAGAACAACTTTAGGGGGGGTTATTTATATCTATAAAAATAGCAAAATTAAGTAAATTTATGTACAAATATGATAACCTATAAATCCAATTCACGATGAAAAGAAGAATATAATTACAAATGAAAGTGTTTTTTTAATTTATCTTCAATAAAAGGCTTTTAGTTTCCAATATCTGTCAACACTGTTCTTGTGTTGTTATTTTCGCGGAATATTCCTTGGGAAAGAGAGTAAAGTTTATAACAGATTAAAAGTTATTTTAAAATTTAATATATCATTTAAAATATGTAAAACTAGTAATGATTAATATGTAAATTCTTTATATGTCCCTTTCAATGTTTTTTATATCAAACAAATGGCTTTTAGAAAGACCAACTTACTCGTTTATTGTATTCACCGGTTTTTATACATCTTAATTCGATTTTTTGTCTGTTCGGTCAAAACTACATCCAATTATTTTAGCAGCGAAGCTACTCTATAATTCTGAAAGTTCGTGTGTCCGTTTTATGCGAAGAGTGGGAGAACTGCGACTCTTTTCAAGATACACGTCTGAAACTATTAAATATCAATATCAATTATATATCAAACATTCCCATCAGCAAAAGGAGCGCATAATCAACTAATAATACATCCATAGCAGTCGGTTTTTATTTTACGTTGATCTATATTAAAGTTCAAAATATTGTCTTTTCAGAAGTTAATTTGTATATCTGAGAATGGGTAGAAAGTTATAAAAAAATATGTCTGATAACAATCTCAATCAAGCTGAAAATCAGGATGAAGAACAGGACAACATTCAAAATGATTTATCATCTAGTGACAACAAAGACCTAGTAAATGATAACTTTGAAGCAAGTGATAATGCTAATAACAGTGCCGATGAAACGAGAGATTCATTCACAAATGATCAGAGCGGACATGAGGTAGAGGAAGTGAATAATGATTCTAATGTGTATAGTCCTGTGCAAGCTGATGAAAACCCGATAGATGACAGTACCCTACAAACTGATGTTGATATTGATGAAGATTATGGTGAAGAATCGCATCTTGTTGAAAGCGAAGCTGATGAAAGTGACGGACAAGATGTTCAACCAGAACAGGAGGAGTATGATATGGATGAAAGCTTTAATATTGATGGAGACGAATCAAACCTGACCTCTCAAAACGCAGAAGAAATTGTAGAGGAATGTATTGAGTCAAATGATAAGATTTATGATGGCGAGGATGTTTCAAATGACCAGGGCAATGATGCAGAATCGGATCAAGTAGACGAAAGTGAACAGGACACTGCAACTGATCCTGTTACCACTGAGAGCAATGTGAACAAGGATTCATCAGTCCCGTGCAATGAAAATAAGAAAATTGATGCAGATAAGCCTTCAAGTTCCAAAAAGACGGACGATAAAAGAGATAAAGTCAGTGTAGAGTCATCAAATGACCCAATCGACGATGAAATAACAACTGTAGGCGAAATCATATGTACTTCAAACATTGACAAAGATCCTCTAGCTAGTGATGACGTGGCTACAGGAGGAGATGAAAGTCATGTTGTAGATATTGATAACGATGACGCAGATAGTGTTCAAGATGATGTTGAGGAAATATCTTCAACTTTGCCAGAAAATGGAACTGCAAGTGGCAATGAAAAGAAACCAGATGACAAGAATAATGACAAAGAAAATAAGTCGAATGAGGAAGAAGAAACTATTGACGATCCTTTGGTTGCTGGTGCCATCGTCGATCTTACAGAGGAAACTGATGAAACTAACCCTTCTACAAGTCAAAACGATGACGATGACATTGTTGTTCTTCTAGAAAAGACTGACAGTGTAAAAAAGAAAAAGCCACAACCTGTACCAATATATGTAAAAGTGAATTCAAACCAAAAAGAAAAGATCATAACAGATAGTGTTGATTTAATGTGTCTTATACAGTGTTTTATATGTAAAAAGAATAGAAGAGAAATAAGGGGTCATGTTAGGACGGCACATAAATTAGACTTTGAACAGTATAAACGCTTACATGGTGAAACCATGCACTTTTCACGGTTAACCTACCACAGATGCAAAATGTGTAATAAACTTATAGTCTATGAATTCTGGAACTTTAGAAATCACTTGCGGCGATCCCATAACATGGATACAGTCCGGTACAGCTTAAAATATCTTGAACAGAAAAAGAAACCTAAACCCGCAGAACAGGATAATTCTGCAACGGCGGCCCAGGCAGCCGCTCCCACCAGTTTCTCTAATTGTGTGTCGGAAATGTGCAAGTTCCAGTGTAAAATTTGCATGCAAAGTTTTAGCTTTTTGCCAGAACATGTAAAAAATCATCACAACTTTGGATTTCCACAATATAAAGAAATGTTTGGCAATGAATTACAGTTGACAACAGTAATGTACCACAAATGTAATATTTGCCAGAAAATATTACGATTTGACAGACCTACATTACAGAAACATTTAGCTGTTACCCATAAAGCTAAACTGGGAGCTTATATGAAACATTATTTGTCAAAGAAACCTGCCCAAAGTGGACAGGAAGATGAACCACTTGAAGTCGACCCTATTGCTACAACCCCTGCATCTCCGACAAAGAAAGTTAAAAATCTTGGAAAATTTAAGGTGCAGAAAACTATATATAACTTAATAGCTTTCATCTTTTTGTGACAATTTAGCTCTCTGCCAAAAATTTTAACTCATGTTGCTTTTAGTAATATTATACATAGACATTTTTTACTTTCTTATTTAAAGTTTTGATTAAGCCATTTCATTTTTTCACATGATTATAGAAAATCTAAAATAGGTATATTTTGTTTCCAATAGTTTTCTTTTGTTAAAGGTTAGCAGCTCTTTAACAATAACAAAAGTTAGAACAAATGAGAATGGTAGTGAAGATGCGATAGCAGGTCCGTCAGGGGTCGGTGGTGTTCCAGTTTTTCCTGGCAGGGGTCGGGGCAGAGGTAGGGGTGGTGCAGATGTCCAGAGTTATGCGAATGAGCCCAAAATTTTTACTGACAACCCAGATGATATGTGTCTCACAATGTGCAGGTAAATTCTTTTAAGTAGGTAGCCATTAGTAGATTAACAATAACATGCAAAAATATTTTTTTTAAATGACAGTAGATTTTCAATCAATAATTCAACTTTTTGAAACAACGTAACTACTAGACAAGAAAGAAAGTTATAGAACACTCGATTTTATTGACACACAAAAACAATCAAATGATATTATAAAAAAAGTACAATGGTATATAATCTATTTTCTTGTTTAGCTTTATTTTTAGTTTTATGAAAAGTACCTGGTCATATTTCTTGTAAAGATTTTATTTGATATATTTTTCTTGATAAGGAAGGTAATTAACTTGATAATATTTTTTGCTTTATAGCTGGACTTTATTTTCTTTATTAATTATTACTATTCATCTAGGCTGTGTGGTGCAGAGCTTAAACCTAAAAGTTTATCCAACCACTTGATCAACCAGCATCAGTCCAATCTTGTCAGGTACAAGGAAGAGTTTGGCAAAGAGATTACCTTCACGAAGCTGCGCTATCACAAATGCAAAGTGTGCGGCAAAACATTGAAGTTTGAAAGTAAACAATTGTGCTATCATTTGACTTCGGTTCATAGCATGTCTTTTACTGTATACAAAGAACAGCATCTAATGAATCATACAACTATGAAACGGCGGTCAAAAGGCGGTGGAGCTGCTGCTGCTATTGCTGCCGGTCAAGCCGCCGCCGCAAGCAGGTTGGCTTACGGTGCCCCGCCTCCTTTGAAAAGAATGGTCGGTCCTAACATTAGCCGGGGTGCAAGACTCATGAACCATCACCCGCCCCGTCTAAATGGAGGATTTTTGTGGGGTGGAATGGCAGGCATGTTTCAGGCAGCTAATATGGCAGCCGCTGCTCAGCAGCATGCTGACGCCAACGTGGCAGCTGTCCTGCCAGATCTGTATACTCCGCCGCAGGAGCTTGGCATGGATTTGTCAGACGAATCTTCCTCTCTTCACAACTCTACACCTTATCATTTATCCAATGTTTCCTATGACTCCAGCAACGATTGTGAAGAGGGAATAGGAATTGACCCCATGGATTGTCTAAGTGTTAGTCTTGATCATAATGGGGGCAGTGGCCCCGTTGATGATAGCAATAGCGGGGTAGATCAGGATAATTATGATCAACAAGATCAAGTTGAAGATGTCAAGGATAGTAAACAATTTCAAATGAATATTACCAAATTGGCAGAAAGTAGTAGTCACCAAGAGGAGGCTGAAATGAATGACGACCCTTCCATTGATCAGTCAGAGGATTCTATTCTTCCAGATATTGATATCACTGAAAATCCCATAAAGATTGAACCCACGCAAGACGCTGAATCACAGTAAATTCATCAGTTTTTTTTCATTAAATGATTTATTTTTAAGCAAACAATACATTTGGGCACTTTAAAGCTAAAATAAGTTATAAAAACAGTATTTATTGCTAAAATAGTGTATTTTTAAAACTAAGACGTCGTTGTATTTAATTCAATAGGGCTCAATTGAAGAAAGAGGAGGGATTATGGAGGCAGAATTGCAAATTTAAAAAAATGAATATAACAAAGTTATAGAAAGATTTACTTACAGGTTTTGAACATTGTAGCTTTAACTTTAGCGTTTTCCTGCAATAGGATCTGTGTCTTTGCACCGTTTCATTATAATTCCATACCTACCTATTTAATTAGGAAAATTTTTTTTGCCGATTTTGTTTTTTAGATAAAAATCAACTCCCCTCCCTGTCTTCAGAGCAGGCTTTACAATCATACTATATTTCCTAAAAATACATTTACACAATACATTATACATAAACATTCTCATTTAAAAATTACTCATATAATGTAATGTACCTAAAGACAGATAATACATTGAGAATTGTAAATTGTTTAATTGAAGAAAAATCTTTGAAAGATTTTTATGTTATACATCTTATTTCTGATTTTATACAAGATGAATTTTAAAAAATAATGTCATTATTTTACGTTATTTCTTTTAATTATGTATCCGATCTATTGACCTTGGAATAAGATTGTACACATAAGACATGAAATATTTATAGTATTTGCACACCCTGTTTAGTTATTTTATTTGACTAAATGTTAACTGTTTGTTATGTAAAAATTAACTTATTTTTGTTATTAATTGTCATAATAATTGAATATTATTTGTATTACCACCATTCATAAATTTCATTATCATCATATTTTGATGGCATTTACAGAATAGAACCTTTGATAAGATATTAAAATGGCTGACATAACAGATATTAGAATAGATGAGATGGGACAGTCAAGATTCATTAAACCATATATTTTGAGCTATGAGGTAAGCTTTTATGATAACTAATCTTGTTTTTAAAAAAAGAAATATCATAGTTTAATTTGTAATGCTACCAAGTTCATAGATTTTACATTAGTAGGTATAGGTATTAACTATTTTTTTTATAGCAAAATGGAAAAAGGAAAGAAGCTGAGTTTGTTAAGTCTGACAATTCTGTTTCCATCTTAATATTTAATACAACAAGGAAAGGTTTAAAGTGTTGAACATCAAATTTGTGAATTTTAAACGCAGAATTGGGAGGCTTATATATATCTTAATTTGTAAAAAAAAAGACTCTGCCATCGCAAAATATGATGGGAGATTATTTTCTTTTATTTTCAAACCTTTTTTTGAACAGAAAAGTTTTTGTGATCGTCCAACAGTTTCGACCTCCAGTGTTTGCTGCCAGGTATTGATTTCTCGCTATTTTGTTTTATTAAATGTAATTGCGCAACACCTACCATTCTTACACATAAACTACTGGTCTTTATGTTAAGAGGGGTTAATCATAGTTTCTTATTATTTTTGAACGAGATGTAGTCATTAAGATATCCCCTATTTTTATACACAAGTTACTTATTTTTATTTCTTTTTCCGTAGCTGTAAGATTAGGTTTCCATTTTAAAACATTAATATTTTTATTTATGTAAGTGAAGACTATCAGCTTTAACTGGAAATGAGTTACGACCACATGAACAGCTTACAGCAGATCAAACAAGATTAGGATTTACATATGAGCTTTGTGCTGGTCTTATCGACAGGGTAAGTTTTCAAGTTTTGTACATTTTTCAACTGTAAAAGTTTCGGTGAATTATAGGAAATTCTATCAATTTGAAATGAACTAATTTACATTATAGTATAACTTACATTTTTTTAATAGGTAGGTATAAATTGTAATTTTCAAAAGAATTTACCTAGCTATTTTTAATTTTGGTTTTGATGTTTTCATTTCTAATTAAATGTTTTTTTTTCCAAATAGGATTCAAGTGCCAGAGAAATAGCAACTGCTGAAGTATTTGAGGAATGTGGTTACAAAATAGATCCTACCAGTTTGCATAAAATTACAACATGCATCAGTAATGCAGATATTTTAGGTTAGTTGAAATTATTAAATAATTCATAGCTTACTTATATTTCATACATTTTTTTAAATTTTTAATGAAGATTGTAATTGGCAATGATGATAAAGTAATTTACAGCTATTTATTTTTCTCAATAGTTCTTAGCCACCAAAGATGAATTTTCATTTTAGAATATATTCTATCAGCTCTTTTTAATCCAGATAATGTGTGATATAATTGGCATTTTTTATGTTATATTAAGTTTAAACAACTAATTATTTTGATTTTTATTAGTAGCGAAGCTACTCTATAATTCGAAATGTCCGTCTGTCTGAGACAAAGTGGGGGAAACGGGATTTTCTCGGCTCCTATTAAAGATAGACAGCTGAAATTTTGAGTGAAGATTCCCATGACATATGCTCATCTAATCTATACTTTGTTTTGTCCTTCTGTTTGTTAATTGGGGTGCTAGATCGATTCCTAGATTTTTTCTGTAATTTTTTCTATAATTTTCTCGACTCCTTTTCAAGACAGACAACTGAAATTTTCAAGGATTAAGTAAATTTGCATCCTACACATTTTTACTAAGTTTCATTAAGATTTTTTATTGATTGGGGTGCTAGATCGATTCCTAGCTTTTCAAGTTTTCATGATTATCTCAACTCCTGTTCAAGATAAACGGCTGGAATTTTTTAGGGATTAATTAAGTCAACATTCTACACACTTTTATAAAGTTTTTTAAAGATATGATAATTGGTTGGGGTGCCAGATCGATTCCTAGTTTTTCAAGTTTTCATGATTTTTTCGACTCCTGTTCAAGATAAACAGCTGGAATTTTTAGGGATTAATTAAGTCAACATTATACATATTTTTACTAAGTTTATTAAAGACTTGCTATTGGTTGGGGTGCTAGATCGATTCCCAGATTTTACGCTTTTCTTCTTAGCTTAATGCTTTAAAAGATATTATATGTTTTTAAAAAGTTTTGTGATTTATTCCATTTTAGTCTTTTTAACATACTTATGGATGTTGTCATCCTTGTTTGATTATTTATTAGAATTGTTATAAACAGTATTTTTATGTTTCATTTCTGGACAAAAGGGATAGGTAGGTAAATGTTTGTTTGTTTTAGGTGATGTGAATACAATATTTTATGTTGAAGTAGATGATTCTATGAAGTTAGGGCCTGGAGGAGGTCTTCAATCTGAGGTTAGGTTTTCATTCTCATCTAAAATACTTTATAAATACATTGTAATATTTACAGCCTAGTTTTAATATCGCTGTGTTAAAACTGGTTTTAAGCCATACTGAACAATTTTCTACAAATAATAAAATAAAAATCTTAAAATAAATACCTACCAGTTTTGTAGCCGGGGACTTCTGCTCCTCAGGATAACAAAACTGGAATTAATCTTTTATTTTTATAAATTTATTTCAGGGTGAAGATATTACTGTGATAGACCTCAGTTTAGAAGATGCCAAAAAACTGCTCTCAGAAGAACATACAAATGCTGACGGAGAATTTTTATTTGCTCTTACTTGGTTTTTCTTAAATAAAAAAGAACATTTCGTTTGAGATTGAGCAAACTATAGAAAAGAACAAAATTTCACACTTATTATTTATTTCAGAAACCATGAACGACATAAAAAATGTTAAGATTGTTGAAATGACTAATTCAAAATTCCTAAAGCCATACAGAATTTTATACAAGGTTTCATCATTGTATAATTACATAAACACGGCGTTCAAATTTTTCTTAACTGTTCTTTTATAATTAAAGGTCATCTTTATTATTTGTTGTAATGAAATTTTTATTGAATTAATGAAACATAACAAATTTTTTCGCAGATTTTCTCAGTAAATCACAAAAAATTGACCTTTTCAATAGCATTTTGGGGATGTTTTGCATATTTTAATAGCAATCATAAAACATGACATTTCACTCATCTGTGCAAAGCTTCACGGTCTAACAGAATTACGGATATACATATGATAGTTTTAGAGTATTCACTGCGCTGTAATTTGTAAATTGTATAGCATCCTATTTATACAATGATTAAAGCAAGGAAGTCGGGAGAAAATATGGGATTGTGTTAGAGGTCATGACTCCGTTGCCATACTTATTTTTAATATTACAAGGTAAATATTCTTTATTTAATATTGTAAAACTACCTTACCTTACCTCGTAAGGGCCATATTCTCCTTCAAATTTTAATTGATCATCTAGAGAATCCAGTGCATCATCCGCTCTTAATTGGATACGATGTTATAGCACCCAAGGATATTAAGTTAAGTAACAGACAAATAACCCTTTGTTTGCACGACCTTGAAGTCCTAACTGTGCATAATAATGAGACACGCCTGTTAAAGGACCAAGGCATTCCCTCCTACACATTCCATTACTTACGACGAGCGGATGCGCGTGTTTAGCTACCATCACGATTTATTGTAAAATTAAGTTTCATTAGATCAAACAAAATTTTGTTGTTTAGAAATGTTTTCGTGTTTGTTGAACAATTTCGTCCTCCAGTTTTTGCTTCCAGGTATAATAGTTTTTTTCAATAAAACCATTAAATATTTACTTCTATTGGGACCATTATGTGCTTCATAAACTGATTTTAAACTTTGAGGGATAAAATTGATGTTCATTATCCATATTCAGGCTGGCCACAAACATGCTATTTCCACTATTTCCGCTATTTCCACTATTTTTGCATGCTATGCATACTATTCCAAAAAATTATGCTATTTCCACTATTGTCCAAAATTGCATACTATTTCCACTATTTTCCAAAAAGTAGCGGGTTTTATCGCATTTTCACAGTATCTTTTATCCTATTTCTAGCCCCTGCGGGGGGCGCTAACCCTGCGGGGCAATCATTACCGCTTACCTAACCTAAAATAACTTATCAAATGCTACTGTGAAAATATGGCAAACTCGCTACTTTGTTTTCAATTTTTTTAGAAATGTTTCCAGAAGAAAGTAGTTCTTCAGTTCAGATTGTTGTACCTTTTTTGAAAGTTATTGGTATTTCCACATTCAATGTAAAGATATCTTCTTTTAAATTTTAATAGCATTGAGGAGTACTTTTATTATTAAATGATCCTATAGGTAACTGAGGTTTATGATCTCTTAACTAATATAAATCCTCTGTTTTTAGGTCCTTTTTCACATAACAATTTTAAACGGCTGTAATTTTGAAGCTAAAAGACCAATTTTTTCAGAAAATGTTTTTGTGTGTGTAAATTTTATGTTAGGAATCTCAAAACATAAATTTCAGCAGCGGAAGCTGTACTTGGCAGCTGCCAGCCGGGGCTCGGCAGGAAAACGACGGTGGATATTTATGAAATTTTAATACCTCATGTGGACATGTTGGAAAAGCTTAAGTTTAAAATTTAAAGTAAAAAATTTCGGTCAAAGGATCCTTTTAAACATTTCTGGAAACCTGGAGGATCAGGACGTGCAGGATCAAACCTGGAACCTTAAATTGTTGCCTATATACATATATATGATATTTTAGTATTTTGGTAACATA
>LS056609.1:0-12003 GCA_900241095.1 Acartia tonsa
AAAAAGTATTTTATCTGGTGTCAAAATCTACAAAACCCTTTCAATTGATTTCTAAAACTTCTGCATTTAAACTAGCCTTTTTTAGGATAGCTCTTAAAACGGCTAAATCAATGCGAAAAAAGGACAAAAACTTATTGAATTTAAAGAATCGCGGTACTTGTATTGAATATTGATATGTTTTTTCAACAAACAATTCTAATCTTTAAAAGGGGCTATTTCTTCATCATAATAGTGGATGTAAATCAATTTAAAGTCTATTTTCTTATCCCTTAAGACCCGACCCCCCTGTATATTATATAGCATTCTATAGAAAAGCTTTGTTTTAAATAATAATTTGCTAATCCTAACACTTTTTTTCTCCATTTTGATTGAAACAATCCATTTGTAAGCAAATTGATCTTGGATGTCTGTGCGTGCGAGATAATATGTATTGTTAAACAAGGATGACAACATACATAACAATGGTTAAACTACGTGTTTATATTGTTAAATAAAAAGATATCATCTGTTATAACATAATTTTCCAAGCGGCTAATTACTATAGATAGCTGATTTTTTTTGTAATAAGCATTCAGTAAATTGACATTTTTGTGGGGGAAATTCAAGATAAATGGCTAAAATCTTATTCCTATAGCGTCGTTTCATTACCTTTTCTATAACTTACTTTGCCTGTCTGTCCGTTAGTTATACTATTCCTTAGGGGAAAATTTAACTTTCTTCGCTTTTTAATTCGTTTTTTTTGTACTTTTATTTTTTTATCAAAGCATGAATGTAGTAAAACATTTTAATGAAAAATTTGTGATGAATGAAAGCTTTTATATTGATGCAAAATTTTTATTCAGCCTTAGCCTTCAGGCGCTGATTAGGATATTATGCAAATTTAGTTTCTGATTTTGTACTGTGCAAATTCTGTACATATGGTTGTTTCTTGATTTATGAAGGAGTTATGTACTTTAATGTACAAAATCTTATACTTTTTAAATATTACTTCTCCTTTTAAAGCAGTATTTTAGTGGTTAATTGGTCTTATATACTTTTTGCTTTGATTTCATTTTCGGACTACTGGGTAATTGTCATGGTTGATTAGAGGTGGGTTTTATAGACTTTTATTTGCACTGTTATCACAGTAGGCTAATAATCCAATAATCTGAAGTTCTAACTACTTTGTCTTATTTTTTTCTCAATTTTCAAATATAACTTTTCAAAGAATTTCAAAATTCTTTGATTAATCAATAGTTTGCCTTTTAAATAGATTATATATTATACAAAAATTGCTTAAATTCAATATAAATTTAGTATATTTTTATAATTTCTTCCTAGTTTGAAGCCAATTTTAAAGCTTTATTTATTGAAAAGTCAATTTATCTAGTTTTAAATCTAAGATTTATTTAAAGATGATTAAGTATAGCAGAAAAATGTATACATTTCCTCATTGAAGCAAAAATGTAACTTAATCTTGCGGTAAAAATCTAAAAACAAATACATATTTTTGACAAAACAATATGATCTTAAGACATTATTACTAAAAAGCATAACTTACTTTGACTAAAGACTTTGACAATGCAAAAATAAAATCATTTTCACTATATGTGATATTTGTATCATTGGAACCTCTTTATTGTACTTATTAAAAAATGAAGTCATTCATTACATGTCCAATGATAGGCCAATGCACAGACTAAATTACTAATGGCAGGCCAGTATACATTTTAAATGACCAATGGTAGGACAGTATGGTGTCATTTTGTATAGGCAATGTAAACAATTTTGTATCATTGTTAAAACATCCCCAAGAAAATTTGTAAAATTAGGGGATGAACGAATAGAGGATGGGGTAGGTTTGGGGAGCTATTATAAAATCATTTTTCATAAATTTCATGTTTAGTAATTAGTGGCTTCTAAATGAGTGTGCGTTCCTTTCCGCGCATTTATTACATTAGCTGATATTCAAAACCGCAAATTAATACAACAGAATGATAGGAATTTAGGATTTTTAATTACTTTGATCATACACCAGATTATCAAATACTCTGATAAGTGAAATATGTAGCTGGCTAAAATAACGATTCCCCCAGCCACCCCTCTTCTCCTACCGGATGGACGAACTGACCAATAAGTGAGGTCCCTGTTAATTTTCCCCTGCCATAATATATCTACGTATATACTAAATCCATTATAATAAGCCCTTTCTACTGTGTTTCACTCATATCATTAAATTATCCCTGTATTTTTTTGCTATTGTGTCTTATTGCGATTTTTTGTGATAATAGGTTATGCGGAATTGAATGAACTCCACATTAGTTTAATTTACCTTCTGGGTATTTAGATCAATAGATAGGCTATTAGGAACAATATAATAAGAAATATTAACTATATAATGGATATAGAACATAAGTGGATATTATAACAGGGGGAAATAAGTCGTCAATATAGGTTGCTAACATGGGCTTCAATTATTGGTCAATTCGTTCATCCAGTTGGAGGGGAGAGGCTGGGGTAAAGGGATTAGATTAGGGGGAGGGGGAGTCATTATTTTATCTAGCTAAAAATTTTATTAAAGTACTTTATGATAAATTATAAAATTTTGTTTCCATTAAATTTTTGTTATTTTTTAGTTGCAAAGGTATATTTAATTTGCAAGGATTTAAAAGGGATAAGACAATAGAAAATACATAGATCTACATTTTACAACCACCCTAATAATGACAAACAAAATTACTGTATATTAAAATTATTGGATGAATAATTGGACTGATAATTTGAATCAATTAAATTTCATAGAATTAGGAACTCAAAGTTTTGAAACCATTGAATTAGATAACATTTTTCTAACCAGTACGATTTACAGTTCCCTCCCCCCTTTAGGTTGTACCAATGTCTACGCAGTTTCTTTGCAGTCTACAGAAATTTTTGTAGTCAACGAAACCTCTTTTACATTTAGAAACATTGCATTACTTTTTGGCCCCTACTCCCAAAAAAGTTTGCTAAAAGTTTGTAATTTTATTGACAGGCTGCAAAGTGCACTTTTATCCAGGGAGGAAGGGAACTGTTAATTACAATGGTACCCAAAGTTTTATCTTTGTCTTATTCATTTGCTATACACTTTAGGTACTTTTACCTACTAGTGATTGGTAAGTCCAAAATTATACGTGTTTCAACAAAGGGGTAATCTTGATTAACCTCATTTAAGATGTATTTATAACAATTTATGGTCCATTGTCTTATCCCTTAATATCCCTGACGTTTATAACTCTGACTTGTTTTGTATCAAACAAAGTTAAAAGTCAGAATAACATTTTAGACAAAGTCAAAAGACATAAAACAATCCTCTTACAACCTTTGGTTATCTAAATGATAAATTTCAGGAGAGTCGAAATCTTAAGATATTTACTATTAGAAATGACATAATTACCCTTGTTTTATAATAATTCAACATTTAATCATGTCAAATTAAATGAAGCTTATCAGAATTGAAAATTAGTAAATGAAATATTTACTTCCTTGATAATGTTTTTAATTAATCATTCTTTTTTTTCATCATTTTAATGCTATATAAAATCTAATAAAAATAAGGAAAACAATTTGTTTATCAAATTTCAATTAAAAAATTATATTTAAGGGAAAATAACCACTTTTTTACAAGTAAAATAAGCAAAATGTTATGACTTTTTTACTAAGAAGAAATACTTTTAACTATCATAAATAGTTTTCTTAAAATAAGAATCCCTTCCAATATTTTTTCTATTTTTTTTCTGATATTTCTTTTCTATTTCAGGATGTAAGAATTGGAGGTCTCGCCGAGTCAGATCTAACCCCGACCTTGGAATCCAACGTGGAAACCGGCTGTTCCAGTCCTGACACCTGCTCCTCTGAATCCTGCCCTGTCCAGTCCACCTGCCAGCCAGAATGGGACAAGCAGGCGTGTGCCTGCAAGCCGGGATTTGTCGGCGAGCGCTGTGATGACTTGTGCGGCCTTGATCCTTGTTTAAATAATGGAACATGTGCTAAAGATACTGTGGATCCACGCGGCTACACGTGTGACTGTGTGTCACCGCTGGTTTCTGGCCGCTACTGCCAAGATAGGGTGAAACAGCCATGCCCAGCCAACTGGTGGGGCTATCCTGTTTGTGGACCTTGCAAGTGTGACGTGGCCAATGGTTATAATCCAGATTGTGACAAATTAACTGGAGAATGTAGATGTAAAGATTATCATTACAGACCTAAAGATTCAGATAAATGTATACCTTGCAATTGTTTTGCCCTGGGGTCAACCAGTCAGCTGTGTGATCCGGTCAGCGGTCAGTGCAAGTGTAAGGCAGGTGTTATCGGTCAATTGTGCGATTCATGCGCCCATGCCAAGGCTGAAGTGACCGAGGAAGGCTGTGATGTTGTCTACGGCTCTTGTCCGCGGTCGTTTACCGCCGGCGTCTGGTGGCCGCGGACTGATTACAACGAGGTTGTCCAGGTTGATTGTCCGCCAGGATCTGAAGGTACTGCCACAAGACAGTGCACAGAGGACGGTTTTGCTGAACCTGATCTGTTTAACTGCACGCACAGAGAAATGTTGCCCCTGTTTAAGGACCTTGCACAAATACAAACCGGAGAAATCCAGCTGAACTCATATCTATCCCTGAAAACTGTGTCCAGTATGTACAAGCTGGGAAAATCTATTGACAGCATGTACGGAGCAGATATTGTTCTCTTTAGCAAGCTACTCCTGCAAATATTGGAATTTGAAAACAATCAGAGCGGATTCAATCTTTCCCACAAACAAGAACGAGATTTTATCAAAGAAGTTGTGTTTATTGGATCAAGAATATTGGATCATGAAAACAGACTTGTACTAAAGGATGCCTATAATCTTAATAGATCCATGTTTACAAAGATTTTAAATCAATTCTCTTTATATGGCAAAACTTTAGCATTAAACATGGTAGATACATATACAAACCCTTTTGAAATAACTGCAGAAAATATGGTGTTTGGTCTAGATGTGGTAGAGGTTACAAAAGAAGGAAACCCACAATCTCGAGTTCTTCCTGAGCCCAACCTAATAGCCAGCCTAGCCCGACCTGTACAATCAGAATATATTCAATTCCCCAAATATAATCACTACATGAGGAATCCAGCAGCTTGGGACAACACAAAGATTCACATTCCTGCTGAACTACTGCAGGCTGATCCCTACAGTGGATTGGAGAAACCAGCTATAGCCTACACAATTCAGAAGACAATGCCAGAATTTTTGCCTGATAACTATCTACCTGACCTAGTTGTCCGTTGGGGCAGTTATTTTAAAGCCATATCCCCACTAATTTCTCTATCATTATTGTCCAAAAATGACCTAAATGAGAGACATGAACTAACCACCCCAATTCATGTTATTTTCACAGTCCGCCTGGATTCAGCCCACCCCAGATCAGCCCCCTTCTGTGCCCGCTGGGATTCCAGCATACCTGACGCTCAGGGATGGACTAGGGACGGCTGTGAAACCGGCCTACCTGACCTCTGGCAGTTTAGCAAAGTTCTGGAGATTTCAGTGAACTGCACATGCTATAGCTTATCATCCTATGCTGTTCTCAGTGAAACTGTGGCTCAAGGTTTAGTCATATCCAAGCCTCTAGAGACTGATAATTATGTTATATATTCAGTAATAGTATCATTGGCCTTGCTGTTAATATCATTCATAGCATTCTCTGCTTTGTATGGACTACCAACAAACACAAACTCAATCCATAGATTTATAGTTGTGAGCCTGTTTATTGCTCAGCTACTGTTTATCATAGAAACAAAGTATCATCATTTGATTATAAATGTTGGATTTGCCTGCAATGCAATGGCCATACTGCTCCATTATTTCTGGTTGAGTGTCTTTTCCTGGCTGCTTGTTGATGCTCTACATCTGCACAGAATGCTGACAGAAATGCGGGATATCAACCATGGCCATATGAAATTCTATGTTGGAACCGGTTTTGGAATTCCCGCCATAATTGTGGGCCTCAGTGTGGGCGTGAGAGGCCATCAGTACGGCAACCTACACTTCTGCTGGCTGTCCCTCTATGATGTCAGTGTTTGGAGCCTTGTTGGGCCTCTGTGTGTGGCCCTATTCTTACAGATCTGCATCCTGTTCCTGGCAATACTGGCAGCTTTTACCCTGAAATCACAAATTGAAGATTTTGGCAACCTACGTGGCATGCTGTTGCTCAACATTGGCCTCCTGCCACTGGTTACCGGTACCTGGGCAGCTTCATTCTTTCTTGTAAATGAGGACTGGCCACATCTAAGCATTGCCTATTCAGTGGCTACTATTGTTACTTCAGCCTATATTTTACTAGGATATGTGGTGTTTAATGCTAGGATTCGAACTGGATTGAGAAACAGATATCTTGTTTGCATTGGAAGAAAAGTGCCATTTGGAGAGAGTATGAATATATCACAAGGAACTATTTCAAGATCTGCACTCGCCTACAGAAACTCTGTAAAGAATACAAATAGAAATATTGGTATTTCTACAGCTTCAACTACGTCAAGATCAACTAACAAAACCAACTCAGCTCCATACAGAAGTGATTATTACTCCTCAAGCGATGTTTCAAAAATATACGGCAACTCTACCAAATCAATGAATGCTAAACACGGACAGGATTATCGTGGCGGCGGTTCGGATACGGAAAGCGATGGCGATCGGCGGTCGTTGGATCTAGCTTCAAGTCATACAAGCGATGAAGATGAACCGTTAGAACCAGTGGCATCTTCCGGCGATACTACCACCACCCGTGGCGGTTACAGCACAGATTATAACACAACAGTACCGCCACTGCACATTAATAATTCATCGGCGCATAACTCAAGTGGAAGCGCGGGTTTGGTTGTAAATGATCAACCAATTTCAGCACAGAACACGCTACAGCGCCAATCTTATCTCTCCCGCCATTATCACCAACAACAAGTACAACAACCGCCGCACAGAAGTTCGGCGGAGCGGATATCAACGCTGACAACTAGTGACAACAATGATATTATCGGGGATTACCCTATGCACGGCGGGGAGTACCCCATGCACGGCGGAGAGTATCCCGTGTATGGCGGGAGCGGCGGCGGGTATCGTTACAATTCATCAGGGCATCACATATCACATACAGGCGGCGGGGGAAGCGGTACAATACCGCATCCGTTGAGTCCCGCCACCCCGTCAGAACTTAGCAGCGAGGATAAATATGTGGCCATGTCGCCGCCAAATTTATTAAGTCGCTACCCCATGGCGCAGGGGTATTCAACATCAACAAATAGTCAGAATTTCAGTGATCCCTCCTCCTCCCTGGTTACCAGCGACATGACACAGGATTCACAAAATCTTTCTTCATATCAATCTTAGAAAACCAGTTTGAACTACCAGTTTTAGTGAAAGTATTGAGAAGAAACAAAAAAAACAATTAAAAAATAATTGTCAGTTTAATGTTACCGTTCTGGTGAAAAAATTTGTTAGGTTTATAAAAATTAAATGGACGCTTTAAAAAATGGCGCAAAATTGTGAATTTATCTACTCAAAGAGCTCATTTAGACGATGCATCAACAATGTATAACATTTAGTTTTAAATGTTAAAAGAATATGTTTCAATATTTCTAAAAATACATTTTACATAATTATAAAAATTCTAAATGTATAAGTGTACCCAAATGAAATTATCAAGTGTCATATCAATTTTTTCAAGAAAAAAATTCATATCAAAGAGAAATTAACTGTAATAATACAGCAAATAAATTAATAAGCTTTTTATAAAAAAAACTTCCATTTTGTTTTGTGTTTTTACACTGTGTTATTTTTGTTAAATTTGCATTTAGCTTAATTTTTTAATTCCATTATTATCTCATTTTAAAATTAATAAGTATCTTTATATTTATATGTATATTTATTTGTTCTTTTAATCAAAACCCTTAAAAAGACTGATGTACTTGTATTATTTTTTTCTTTTTATTTAGATTATTTTAGTACACATTAAAATAGATCAATTTTAATCATATTTTTTTTATTCTTTTCTGCGAAAGTGTCATAACTGCAAAAAACAAATTCTCCTCAATGGTCCCCAAAGTTCTCTTATTCGTTGGCTTAAAACTTAAGGGACTTTTCTTAATATAATGAGTTGTTTACATTTGTATTATCCAAACTTTATGGATCATTACTTTCGAGGACGTCCAAGCTTTTTTATTTTGAGGGGTTTCAAAGGTTTGAGAATGCTATTCTAATGCATTTTTAAATATTTTTAGGAAGGTAAAATGAGGGGATTTCAAAGTTTCAGGGGGTTAAACACCCCTTTAACCCCAACCTTTGACGTCTATGATAACTTAAGATTTTAGATTTTGGCCCAACCTAGGTTTTTTTAATTAAGCTAATGTTACGAGAAATTGTGACTAAAACAAAGTGGGTTTTAAACGAATTATGATTATTATATCGAGGAAAAATGCACTAATTTCAAAATTTGAATTTTCAGTTTTGGCGACTTTTGCAGATTGATTAAAAATCTAATTTTCTTAGCTTAATTTTATTAAGTTAAACTGCCCCCAAAATTGTTACCAATATATTCTTAAATTTTAATTTTTTCTTATTTTACCATACAAATAATAAATGAAATATACCATATCATGAACGAATAAAAAGCATTTGTATCACTATTTGTTAGAATCTCAAAATTTTGAATGTGAACGATGTTAGTTTGTTAAAAATAAAACCATAAGTAATAAATAAAAATTGAATAATCAAAAATTATTTTTTATTTGATAAATATTGGTACTCTATAATTTGATTTGTTTGTAGCGAATAATTCTACAATTGATAAATTATTCCTTGGATTTTGCATCAGATTTTCATAAAGTGATACTCGCAGCTGGCTACAATAATGACACCCCGTATACACCATTCCTTCCCCCTCTACTAGATAAAAAAACCCCGAAATAATCAATAAATGAGGTCTATATTAGCAACCTCAATTAACGACAAATCTTCCCTTGTCCTTTTGATTGAAGCCAATAGCATCTGAGATATCAACACAGCCAAGTCGCTACAAAAGAGGAAAAAGTTTGTTTGATTAATTTCAGTTATCTTCGTCAGCTAGGAAACATTAGCAAACAGCGCTAGTTAGTACAAAAAGTCTTACAAACTTAGATAAAGCAAGAAATTTGTGTCAAAGTCAAAGAAAACCAAAAGAGTGTATTTTAGATCCATTGTTCAATCCCTATTTATATTCCTTGGAAACCCTAACTCTATGGCTAGTTCAGAAATGTTTATAACCTTTTGCCCGTAGACAATGAAAATGCTTAAAAACTATTTTGCCTAAAAAGTATTATGACAACATCCAAAAAATGATAAAAACGAAGCTGTAAATAAGAAAGAAGGTCAAACAAACAATAACTCTTGTAGAGTATCATTACTTATAAGTAGAACATTAATTTGTAAGTCTAAACAAAATTGTACATTAATTTATTGCAAAATTGAGTAAACACAGGATATAGTAAAAGGACATACTTTCATTTTAGGATTTAATTATAGAGATACATCGCTGATAATATTGTTGTCATAGGAATCATTCAAAAATCAGAGAAATAGGATAATTAAATTTGTAGTCAAAAAAGTTTTAAAAAGTAATGTTTAAGATGGACATACGTACTTTTCTGTAACGGTTATAGAGTTACTAGGATTTTTTAATCGTACCCAACTGTTATATGAATCATCATGCAAAGTTTAAGATCCCAAAGACAATTCTAACATGTTTAATTTAACGATTTGGCTCTGATTCTATAAAAGCTTTACTTTTAACAATTTAACAGTCTTAGTATATAATTGACTTCCCAATCCTTCTAAAATAGGAAACAAAGACAGACAAGTATGACTTGTTTATTAACTTTCCTTCGGCAATTTAAACTTCACAAAAATGATTTTAAATTGAATGTATTTAAAGCATTATTCTAATATTAATCACAAATACTACAATCACATAAAATTACTTAAATAACATTTAAACATAATTTATATCAAAATTATTATGTATTCTCTAAGGTGTTTCTCCTGCTTCTAAAGCTGCCTTTTCCTGTAATAAAAAATTTATAAAATACGAATAAAGATGTTTAGTTGATATTAAAAAGAAAAAGGAATGACGAAAAAACTTTTGAAAATATTAGTACTTATGTCATTTAATCCTTGACCGACATACCAAGTAAATTATATACTACATGCTAGTTGTTCAGGAAATTTTCGAAGCTTTTTATAGTGCCTATAAAAACGACGTCATAATGGCCTACCATTGGTAATTTAGTCTGTGTATTGACTTATCAACGGTCATTTATATTGCATGACGTTAATTTTTCTATAGGCACTATAAAGAGCTTTACATTTTCACCAATAAAGATTCACTTTTCCCATAAAACGTTACGGACTGACGAACAGACAAAGCAAATTGTAGAGTAGCTGCTCTACAACAAAAAAACGGAACCTGAGCAATTGTTTCAGCGTCTGGTAGAAAATTTTTCTCGTCCACGGTGACGTGGCTCAATCTGTTCTTGTTAAATTTCTTTATACCATACTAAAACAAGTACATTATTTAATATTAAAATTACATAACTAGCGGCTGCGCCCCTAGAGACCTATAGGGGCACTTGAGGAGAGGAGAGCCGAATTTTATAACCCAATTTATTATTTTAGATTTATAAAGAAAAAGTAAAAAAAAATGGAGGTGGGGGTGATTTTTTTGTGGGGGAGGGGGGGTGCTCCTCTATTTTTATTTTAGTTAAAAAAAAAAAATTTAGGGGGGATATTTTTTTCTTGGGACCATATCTCTTAGGAGGGTGGTCACTGGTGGTACCCTCCCAAAAAATAGTAATAAACCTTCCCGGGACCTATGAGAAGCTACCCTTTTAAGGAGAACACGATCGGTTCAGCGGTTAGCGAGATCCTTCGGTACAAACACACAGACAAATAGACATCCTGTTACTTTAGTAAAAGGATTTTTACATTACTTTATTGGGCAATGCTTCTTAGTAAAAGCGGTCTTTTTATCTGCTCCCCAAATAGTATGATTTATTTTGTTGGCTATACCTTATTCCTGTAGCCTTAGAGTAGGGTTTCCTTTACCTTGCATATTTAGAAAACCCTAAATTCTCGACTAGTATAAGAAATCCTTTAAGATTTGGCCCATAGTTTTCAAAATATAATTCACTTGCAGAGTAGCTTCGCTACTGAAATACTTACTAAAGCTCGTTCTTGTGCAGCTCCTACGCCTTCTACGGGGGACACATCCTACAAATGAAAAAGCTATTATCGCATAGCATTATAGACAGTTTTTCACGGATAGTAAAATAAAAGATAATAAGATTAATTCCAGTCTTTTAAGACTCGAGGGTCCGAAATCCTTGGCCAACAAAACTGGTATTAATTCTAAAATTTTAGTTTAGTATTAGTTAGATATTGTCTATAATATGATACACGATTTTCATTATGACACAAAACCGGTTCTAATCCAGCGGAAATTAATCGGTTCCGAACCCACACTGGAAAATATTTTAAATATTCGATAAATCAAATTGTTTAATCCAATGGATTTACACATAAATCAACTTAAAAAGGTTACCCTAGGAAATAGGTGAAGATACGCTAATATTTATCCATCATGGTTTCGTGATTTTTTCAATAATTTAATTTGAAATATATTTAAGATTGGAAAGGTCGTCTTTCGTATTAAATATACTTTTCTTTTAACCTACAGAGGTAGTACCATAGTTTATCATCTTTATTAATTGTCTTATCCCTTAAAATCCCTGTACTTCCAAATAAGACAGTTCTAACAATTATGGCTTTCTGTAAGGCTATAATATTAAAAAGTCCAGCAAGGAGGGAAGGGGGCCTTGAACTCTAAAGAAGATGTATCAACTTTTTTTTTTATAGCTAGCCGGTTCTTTTAGTAAGTAGTAGATGTAAATTTTTTCATAGAATTCAGATATGCAATCGGTTTTTTT
>LS056610.1:0-11999 GCA_900241095.1 Acartia tonsa
AAAACTGACCATAATACACAAACAAAAACATTTTCCTTATTTCTATTAATTTTGATTTTATCCTTTTTGTTTGTTTGTTTGACTTTTATTTTTTTGGGAAACATTTTTAGACTTTACTTTTTTGTACTTTACATTTTATTAGTAGGTAGGTATTTGACGAAGGAAAATCTTCCAAAATGGTGTCTAACTTTTGGAGCAACTGTATTCTGTAACTCAATTTGTCCCTCTGTCAATTTAACTGTTCTTATTTTTTACTCATGTTCTACTCAACTCATGGATGTTTTCTCATTTTTAAGTAAAATATTTTAAAGTCGTACATATAAAACTCTTAGTTCGGGCATTTTTTATTTGTATTGTTAAAAGCGAAGCTTGTCTATAATTAGGGTTGGTCTGTACGTAATTCTAACGGATAGCTCTTATAGCCAATTTATGTCTGTTAGAATTGTCCTTTTTATGTCAAACTTTGCAATTTGATTCACGAAACAGCTACGATTGAGCAACTCTATAAATGTTACCAGAAAGTCTGACAAATTTAACTTTTTTGAGAGTAATTTTTATTATGATATAATAATCTTATTCTTTTGATTTTAGGAATAATTTTTCCTAGGACAACTAATGTATTTAACCAATTTGACAACAATTTTTTTTTTATTTCTAAATAATATTCTTCTTTTAGCTCTTATGGATGTTTTCATCCAGTCCATGTTAACTAAAATTTAAGTCATGATCTTGTTTTCTCCTGGCTTATCTTTTTACTAAGAAAAAAATAGAAACTTAGACCAGTTGAAACCACGAGTTTAGTAGACATCAATTGTTTAAGTAATATTGCACATTTGCGGGGATTTAACCTCAAGACAATTCAATGGACGATACAAAGGTTTGATTTTTCTAGTGTAGATTCTCCTAGGTATTGGAGGCTTATCCATTTAATAACAATATACGATTGAAATGGAGATTCCTAGTCCGTCAAGGCATGAATATGATAACATGTATAAAGTTATTTTTTTCTTTAAATGAGGGTTAGCAAACAAGATCATTTTATTTTAATAAATTCATTTATGTAAATACTAAAGAAACAAAAACGTTTTGGATCAATTTTTAAGAATACATTAGGTACTAATACAGTTTTATAGTATCATATTAATTTATTTCTATATGATCAGCATGATCATCAATTAATTTGTAATTAATATTAAAATAGAAATGCTGATCTTTCTGAAATGAGACAATTTATGCGAATTGAATATTTTTATATAAATATTCTTACAACTATTGCTAATATTAGTGGCTGCGCCTTTTGCACTTCAAATTTAGGTGTGCTTTATCTTTACACAAAATATCAGCAGTCTATCTCGAATAGCATCTGATAAATTCACATCCCCCAGCATTACCGAATGACTGACGGACAAAGTTAAATATAGATTAGCTAAATAAGTGTATTTGGAGGGAATGATGCCTCTTTTCCTAGACTATCGGGAAGAGGGGGGGGGGCCGGCCGGGGGTGGCTCAAATAACAGATACAAATCTGTTCATAACCCATGCAAAGCTTTCCTGATATTACTAACTCACACACCCAATTAAATATTTATTTACAAATGAAATATGAATTATAAACACATTTTTTTTAATTTTAAAGATAATCATATCATTATCAATCCAAAATTTGAAAACTTTAATGAATTTTGAATGAAAAGTAAACATCCTGCAAAATTAAGAATTACATAATGTGTTCAATTTCATGGAATTAGGGTTAGGCCAGTGGCAGATAAATTTACCTTCCCACGATGCCAATCCCTACTACCTTTAGCACCTAAATAGTGAGTCATAAAGAAGATAATCACAAAACCCTCGTACAAAATAAGTTCTTATTCTTTTTCTTGTAGATATTCATAGACTTATGGACTAATTTTATTATATACTGGAATCTTCACCTAAATTTCAGCTACCTATCCTACATTTACCCCATTTGCGTTACGGACGGACTGAAATAGAGAATTTTAGAGTAGCTTAGCTACTAAAAAATTCTTTAAGATATCCACGTTCTAAACCTATTTTCTTGATTTTTCTGTAGATAATATTTTCTATGTATAATGTAATGTATAGGTACATATTTTCAAGTTATATAAATCCACTAAATGCACATTGCACCCAACTTTCTCGCAGAGTTTGCGGACACACACACGCATTATACACACACACACACACACACACACTCACATACACACACACTTGAAATGTAGTTGCTACCCAAAATCCTTATCTGTATCCTTTTGTTGTCATTCTTGTAACTTAGCTACTCCATAACTTTCGGGTTTCTAAGGTTAACCTTTTTTTTAAAAGCGAAGTTTTTCTATATTTTGGATCGGTCCGTACGTCCCTCCCTCATGATTAGCTCTTTTAGTTATTTTAGACATACTAGAATTGTCCTATCGATTTCAAACTTTGCATGATGATTCCTATAACAGATAGGTACTACTTAGAAAGCGTAACAACTCTATAATAATAAAATGATTTAGCAGAGGGCATAGAAACTTACCTGTAACAGTTTTAAGTCCCCAAAAGTAAGGTATAACTTAATACCCAAAGACTAGTTCTTCGTCCAATGTCCCGGCCCTGTATCTCTGGAAATAAAATGGATTATATAAATTGTTTTTATTTCTTACTTGAATTAGTTTATTTGAATGATTCTATTCTAACTGGCCTTTTTTATATCTTTTGTAATACATAAAAGTGTACTTTTTTGTATTAACAAAATTGTAATACATATAATAACAATACCTAATCAATACTTTATATAAAAAAATTCGGATCAACTGCAGTTCACGGTAAAATATCGAATATTTCCAAAAATCTATGAATTTTAAAGACTGCTAGCTGCCAAACGGCTGAACGTACAGATCATACACACCATTTTAAGCGGCATAAGAAGGCCTACAAATAATCTTGAATAGTCAAGATCCAATGATGCACAGGAAAAGCTTCACTGAAGAAAAAACGCGTAAAATAGGTCTGTTTCGCGCATTTCTCTCCACTGCGAGATAATTATGCATTATTGATTTATTGCTATTCCAGATTATTTGTAGGCCTTCTTATGCCGCTTAAAATAGTGAGCGGGCATGATCTGTACGTTCAGCTGTTCTGAAGCTAGCAGCCTTTTAAATTCGTAGAATTTTTGCAATATTCGTTACCAGCAATATTTTACCGTGAACTGCAGTAGATACAAAAATTATTTTCTGGGGAAACTACTTCACATAAATTGGCAGCACCAGAAATTTTTTTAAATCTAAAATTTTTTATTTTTAGATTATCTCGTGGGGCAAAGCCCTTAGAGGCTAGAGGCGAAGCCGCTAGTGTAATTAATAACCTAACAGATTTTATCAGAAATTATAAAGCAGCTATGCTTCTGTACATAAGTTGTGTGAAGTTGTAAAGTTATGTTAATTAATCATGATGATTTATCATGTTCTTCTAGCTTTATTCATATTCTTACCACAATTTAATTATTATAACAATAAATGTATAAGCTAATGCCCCCTCTATTCTTTTAATTTAATACATTATGATGAAGGTATATATTATGTTTTTTTTCTGTTTAAATAAATTTTATTTCCAATTATTTAATAAGTTTGGTTTTTCTCAAGTTTATAATTATTTTCTATCTTTTCAATCTAAAAAAAACAATTGTCTGGAAATAATGGAATCTTACTTTTTAAATTCATCCTTGTTACCTGATGATTTGTAATTGCTTATGAAAAATGGTATTGATTTTTGCTCATGCTTTATACCAATTATTATCTTTTTTCAAAATTCTCGTATATTCCCTCATTATTACTTTGCGTGCATTTCTTTTTGTATGTTTGTTAGTTCATATTTCGATAATTCCTTATTTGCCTCTTTTAGTCCACATTATCAATTTAGTATTTTCTTGTTTCGGAATTATTGAATGCAAGGGAAAAGGAATTTTGAAAGTTGTCTTATCTGTTATGGAGTTAAACACTTGTTATGTCAAAACAAACGCATGCGCAATTAAAAACACACCCCTGAATTCCCCATTACTCATTTTGAACATAAATTCCATAACCACATTTTATGAATGAAAAATGAATTTTCAGTCTAAATTTTTAAAGATTTTAACTCTTATTTATTTTTATCTTATAGGGAAAAGGGCTTAGTATGTTGACCACCTAGTTCTTGAAGCAGACAAAAGCTTACACGCATGCGTAAAATTATAGCAGACAGACTAGTGCGCATGCGTTTTCTAAGCACTTGCCCTTCTCCAAAGTCGGGTCCTTAAATAATGAACAACAAAGTTAACACGAAATTTCATATTTAAAAAATTTATAGTTTTATTATTTTTTTTATTAGATGATTAAAAGCTAAAAAGTGATCTAGTTTTATAAGATATTATAATACAAAGTATGAATGATGACAATAAAAAGAAACCAAAATTTGAGGTCCCAACCCTCAGAGTGAAAATAAACATTGCAAGCGTATGGCAGAGAAACTACAACAAGTGAATCAATGAATCATGGGCCGTATATTGGAGGTTGAAAAAATGGTTATATAACATGTCCTGACGCTTTTTATCCGTCAATATGGGTTAGAATGTACTCCTACAGTGACGGAAAATAGACATTTTACTTAAAAACAACCTTGTTGGTGGATAGCTAGAAGAAAGGATAAGTAACAGGTACCTTAATTAAAATTAAATATTTTTGCTTTTATCTATTTAAATTCATAGATATGATAGGATAATTTAGGATTGTCTGTAAATACACTTTTATATAACTCATATTAATCATCTTTTTCGAAGTAAATATTATTAGAAAACCATAACATTCTGAAAAAATTCTTTAAGGTGCCTATTTGAGGGGGGTGGGTATATTTTCTGATCTCCACAACTCTTTAAAAATAAAACCACTCCAAGGATAACATTTAGGCTCTTATGTAAAATCGAATCGTACTTTCCAATCGATTTTTGAGTTCAGGAGAACTTTTGTTTCAGTCATTAAACTTAATTAAGCTTAATTTTATAATTGCTATATTATAAAATCATGTTTAATTATTATACACTAAATACCATAGTAAAAATATACTTGACTTTTATCACCCAACTACTTTTCTAATTTCAGGAAAACACAAATACAACGAAGAAATTACAAAGCGGTGCCTTCCAACCTTCACAAAATTTGTAGAAAGCTCAAAGGGAATTTTTTTCCCTTCAAACTTTAATTCAACGTTTGAAATTAAGTGATTCGAAAAGAGAAAAGCTCAAATTTTATAAAATTCCAATGTTAAGAGTGAGATGCTATCATCTAAAGTGATTTGTATGCTAAAAACTATGTGTAAAGTACCTATAGAAGTTATGTAAAATCAGTATTAAATTTAATAATGTGAATTTTTGTATCTAGTCTTCTTGATGTCATTTTTATGTATTTTATCAAGTTCATAAAACTTTAACTATAAACCTAGAGGTCTCTAAAAAAAAAGACCTTTATGAAACGAAAAATAAGAACAAATCTTATAAATAAACATTGCCAAAAATGTCTTCCAGTGAATTTGATTCAGATGCCATTTCCTTATCCTCACAGGTAATGATCAAATATTGAATTAGTTACCCATTTATAGGCACTTACTTTAATTTTAAACCAATTAATTGTTCATAAAGAAGTATTTTTGAGATTCAGAGATTAGGTATGCCAGTGTAACTTTCTCTATGAAAGATTTTTACTACAATTCCTCCAAGTTTTCCATCACTGAAAAGAATAATTCCTGTTTTTATTTTTGATCCTTTATTTCAGGATATGAATCTAGTCCCGTCAGATTACCCACTCACCGACCCCCCGCCTCCTCCCCCACCTCCTGACAAGTTTCTCAAGCACACCCTACCCAACCCCGAAGGGCTACAAGACGAAGGTGGTGGTGTTAATGAGGTCCCCACATCTGGCCTACGTGTTTCTGATACAAGTATTAAAAACAAATTTGACCACCAACACCCTTATCAAAACCACCATCGCGGATTAAAACGTCACCACTTTGATCCAGAAGATAAAAATCTATCAAGCGTAGAGGAGGAAAATGCGGGTATTTTTCATGTTGAAAATACGCGTTACCTGGCAGATCCAAGCAATGGAACGTCCTCTTCGAGATATTCTAATCATCTACCTCAACAACATGATGCAATACTTAATAATAATACTCATGAGGTATGTAATTCTTAGATTTTATACCTAAGAAATAAAATATGCAAATTGTTTTAATAAGTAAAAGCAAACTTTTAAAACCCCTTATAAAATATTATATATGACAATATTAAAGTATTTAACACTGTTATCTATACCTTAAGTTCCTATAGTAAGACCTATCAAATTTTTCTAGGAGGAACCAAGTCGAAGCAGCTTTACTCAGACCTTCCTGCGAGGTATCCTGAGTTCTCTGGAGAGTAAGGATCCTGTTGTAGCTAATGCCTGGCTGGAAACTCTTCTTGATGCTATTGACCTTCTTCCTGTAGAGGTGAAATAACTTTTCAATGTTTTAATAAGCCTATCTTACACTATTTCTACCTGTTACACTATTATTTTCATGCTACAGTAAGTTTTAATAACCTTTTAAATATTTTGCGCTTAGGTGAAATCATGAAATTAGTTAGTATTGTCTTAATAAAAAAAACCTAATAATAAAGTATAAATTTAGGTAATTCGACAAGAAATAATCAGTATAGCCGTAGCCAAGGGTGAACTATCTCAACCTGTGTGTTCTCGCCTTGCTTCCTGTCAGATACTTGGCAAGCTGGCAACTAAACTGGATGTTCTCACTGTTAGACAAGAGATTTTACCTGTCACACTTTCTTTGTCCCAGGTATATTTTTTAAGGCTCTTGATATTATGAGTTATGATAATTTATTTTCTTAGGATTAGAACAAAATGTCTCTTTTAGTAGCGCTTGTAAGTAAAATGTTGATAAAAACAAAAATGGCATGTAAAACAGCGCAAAAAAACTTCATTCACATATTTTATGACAACCTACTGATTAACATTTTTGAAAATATCTTTCTCTAGTCAAGAAATATAGGCTCAGATACTTAATTGTACAGGATATCCAATGGGAGGTGCGGAAGTGTATGTGCACACAGTTAGCCTACGTAGCCCGAGGAGTGGGACTCGACCTTACTAAATCAGCTGTTATACCTGTTCTTGTGGAGCTGAGCAATGACAAGTGTGTAGCTGTAAGAGTAAGCGCAGTTGAAACTGTTGTACAGGTACATTTGTTTTAGTTTACCATAGCTGTCTGCAGATTTTTTTTATTGATCCCATTTCGATTCGGTCATCAAGAAATGGATTATTATGCCTAATTTACACTTCTTCCTCCAATTTAATTGTTTTTTTTTTATAATAATGCTTTAGTATGCTCTCTTTGGACAAAAACAGTCATCTCCTAAAAGTTTATCTGGTAAACATTGGGGTGTTACATGGATGTCTTCTTGGATCCGTGATGATTCACGTATTTTTATTTGTAGTGCAAGCTAACCTATAGCTAGGCTTGGTCCTTTCGTCCCAACATCCGTCTATCCTATTAAGCTCACAACCGTTCAAGGACATTACAGACGTCTGTCAAAGACGTTTACGAATCACGAACATTATTCTGATAGTTATTAATAATATTAAGGTTATTTTAAGGGTAAAGATAAGAGAATTTTGAAAGAAAATTTTTTATTGTTATCATTTCAGTTGTTAAATCTGTTGGATGATACCCTGTTTACAAATACCATCGTGCCTCTGGTCATCAAGTGTTGTGAAAATGCCAGGAATATATACTTTCATCATTTTAATACCTTGGCTTTAGACAAATGTTTGCTTAAATTGCAAATTCAAAAATAAGTAATTTTGCAGAATAATTACCTACCTAACTACTGACTTTCATATCTTTACTTTTTTCTTGCTTTTGTATCAAACTAAATAAATTTCTTTATAGGAATTTAACTTCCACTCAATCAAAGAAATGAAAGTAACTATGTTATAAAGGAGTTCTGAAGATGCTACGCTTGTTGTCTTGGCAAGACAGTTTGGTTCACTGTGTCATGGTCTTGGCAAACATTTGTCTAGGGCACAGAGACTTTGGTTTGTCCAGTTCTTCCAATTTCTTGCAACTTTAGGTAAGTTTTATTGCCATATTAGTTCAGCGGTAAGTGAGATCCTTTGGTACAGACAGATAGACATCCTGTTAATTTTATATAAGGATTTTTGTAGGTATATAGGTATGCAATTGAGATTGGTATTTATTTAGCAGGTTTATAATAATATAATTCTATCAAATTTAGGCAACTGTTTAGTTTAAATAGCTAATTATTATTTGGCTTTAAATTGTTTAGAGTTAAATTTTTCATATCTACCTAATTATTTTTAGAAAAAATATCGTTGTCTCATAATTTTCACTGATTTAAAATTAAATAGGTATGCTTTGATTGAAAGTAAAAAAAACAACAGTGACAAGCTCTTTTCACTCCACAGGGGGAGCATAGGCAGCTGACAATTTGTCAGTGTTTCTGTAACAATGTGGTTTTTTTTGATATGGGATAGGGTTGTCAGCCCTAAGCCCTATAATAGCGGTGTAAAGCGTCCATTTGCCAATCAGACAACCAACCCTTTGATTGCACGACCTTTGTCTGAGAAGTCCTAAATGTGCATGGTAGTGAGTTGCGCCTGTTTTGGCCAAGGCATTCCCCTACTCTAACTATTTATGTCGCTCACCTGACATAGCAGCAGTAGGAACCATTTTAACGTATTTAGTTATGACGCGGTGTCGGACCGAGATTTGAATCTATCATCTTTCCGACGACGAGCGGATGCGCTACGTGTTTAGCCACGGTCGCGGGTTTTGATTAAAAGTACAAGGTTGAAATAAAATTTAAGCTAAAGAAATATTCTAGATAGTAGTAAAGAAATGCACATATTTATTCTTGTCATAAAAGTTCAATTAATTCAATCCATGTAATTTGAATATATTAAGAAATAATCATTACAATTAAATGAACATGAACAAAATTGCATATTAGCTACCTAGGTACCTATTGTCTAATTCAACTTGAATTAGAACTATTTTTTACTTGACTACTCTAAATATATAATATTCTATATAAAAGTTTTACCAAAGGTTAAAGATTAAACTAACCCAAATGTATGTATTTCAAATTGTATTTCTCTATTTTGTTGTAGAGAATACTTTGTCCTTGTTTAAATTGCATAGAAAAATAGCTTGAGATTAACAATACTGAGATTTGGCAATCTCTATTTTGGGCAATTCAATTCAATTTAAAGAAGCCTCAATTTTATATTATTACATAAGAACATTGGAATGGCACTTAAAGGTAATAAAGATAATCAAGAAACTAACATTGTAGCATTTGCATGACATAAAAAAGTGTAATCTTAGATAGTGAAAGTTACCATTTGTTAAAAATACCTATTTATTAATAAAGTTACAAGAATATCATAACATTCGTATTTCATATGGCAATAGGAAAAAATAATCCACTACCTAATAATGAATGCAAAATTAATTCCAAGTATTTTTTCTTTAAAAACAACATTGTACTTGTAGTAAATTAGGAAATTTTTCACTTACCTATACCTATTATCTATTAATGTCGTTATCATAGAACACAAAATATTTGGATCATTTAATTTAAGATTAAATATTTTTCGTGGAACTTTCCAAAAAAGATTTATTGTCAGCCTTTTCTGTTTTATACATTAAGTAAAATATCATAAATATAGTTCTCAAATTGAAAATTAATTAAGTTTTTCCTCTTTAATTTTAAGGATAGACAAATGAGGCATTTGTACTTGAAACATCTAGCAAATTCAAGCAATTATTGCATAAAATAAATAGGTTGCTATTTATATTTTTAAGCTTCCTCAATTCCTATAATCATAAAATTAAATTAAAATGCACTTCCTGGTTCATTACCTTTGAAATTAGTTGAGATAGTGAGATAGCCTATATTTAAGGTTATTACTGGATAAAAAATATTATATTGCTAATCTATGTAAATGATTATACTATATACTTTTACTGAAAAAAATCAAGGATGAAAACATCCATGAAAAACATAAAAGATAAGATTAGGAAATTGGATTTAAAAATGTATAGGCACATATATCGAAAAACTTCTCTCATTTTTAATTGAACAATTTGTAAAGAATGATAATCATGTTTATTTAAACAATATTTGAAGAAACATGATTTGATTATTGATTATTCTTTGATAAATAAATTAGAGAAAATCGTGGTTTTTATAATTGAATAGGTAATGGTATATAATTAAAAATCGTCATGAAACTTCAATTAATTTATTAAAGATAAAATTTTCGACATTTTATAAAGGGTAGGTAATAAATTAAAGAGTCACTGCACCACTGAAAATAAGATTAGAGTTTGGATTAGATTGAGAAAAAGTTTAAGGATAAAACCCTTTTTACCCTGGCATTGAAAATGCAACTTCCTGTTAAAGCTTTGTTGGGAAAGATTGAAGAAATAGTTGGATACACTATACATACATGCATATTTTTAAACTAGGTCCTCCTTTTTCATGCAAACTAAAGGTTGCCATCTTCTGCAATAGTTAATAGTATACTATTGTTTTTTTAAATTTATTTTATGGTACATTTTAGGATAACTTTTTTGGTGGTTACACAATTCTAGTGTGAAGTAAAATAAGAAAAACTGCTGTAAAGCTAAAGAGTTTAGAACCTTTTGGTCAAAGGACCAAGTTATACTATTATGTGAATGATAATATAATGGTTTCTGCAAGATGAAGAAAATATTAGAGTTTAAGAATGAGAGAAACTAAGCTTTATAATAACTACTCATCTTTCATTTTCATATATAAAGGGATGAATTCTTTTTTCAAAACTTTTATCATTTACCTATACAATTAGGAACATAATTAAGTATCTTACGTAGCATTAATTTTTTTATTTAGGCGCATCAAATGATGGAGAAAGCAAGGGAAACCCAATGCCTGATTTGGTGCCGCGAACTAATCCAGATCCAGTGGCAATGAATGAGGCTACAGCTCAACTATACCTGGAATGTAGACAGGTAGATTTTAAGTTTTATTTATGATTCTATTTTCAGTATGAAGAAAGTTAGCACAGATAGGTGAAATAAAAGATAATAGGCACCTATAAGAGAAAGTTAGGCTGAAAAAAACATGTACCAAAATCATCTTATATAAATTTTGTTTGTTTGCAGGCGTGTGCCCTAACTCTACCTGGCGTGTTGCTATTTACTAGTGGAGGGGAAACAACATCAATGACAGTATCAGATGAATCTAGCGAGGATAGCGCAGCAGCCAACAACACTGCTGACAACGAAGAATGTGCTTCCATAGTTGTGTCAATTCTGTGTAAACTTGTACGTGATCCTGGCGCGTGTGTCAGGTCCACACTAGCCTCTAGTCTTAGTCAGCTGGTCTGGATACTTGGTGCTAGGTAAAATTAAATTTTGGGACTATTTGGATATTATATACCTATATGTCATATTTTTTTCATAAGCAGAGATTGAGGTTAGTTTATCACAACGAACAAATGATGCAAATCTTACAAAGTCACATACATTACTTTAGAGTTTTAAAATGGTGATTCTTTTGCTGACCTGCTTCTATAGTTACAAAGGAAATGATATTGAAATATTTATTTATTTAAAACTAAATAAAAGTTATCTGCACATATAAAGATTTATTATTTATATATTGTTAGGTTAACAAGCCTGCAAGAAGAGATGGTGGTATTATTTAATGACTCTGAAGTGACTGTTCTAACTTGTATGGTCAATGCTATGGTCTTCATTATAGATGCCTTGGCAAGGTAAGCAAAATATTTCTTTATCTTAATCCAGCGTTTCGGAGCCGTTTAATTTTTGTTCATTATTGAATTTGATAAAATAAAATAAATAATATAAAATATTTTGCTTTTATTTGATTAAAGCTATATAAAAGT
>LS056611.1:0-11999 GCA_900241095.1 Acartia tonsa
ACAAGCAAGTCATCTCCATTTTTATCAATTGTGTAAACTTTCATTGCTGTAAAAGCTGCCTCATACTAAACAAAATAGCAGGCTGTAAATATCCATTAATTTGTCTAATCTATCTGTTTTTTTTATGAATTATTCAACTATCTTTTAATCTCTCTGTAAACCTACTGGAAAATGAATATTGATAATCACATCTTTCTGTCTAACTGTATATCTGTGAACTTAAATGAATTATAAATGTAAAGTTTCAAGAGTATATACTATTTCAAGGACTATCTATCTATCTAACATCCTAACTATCTATTTATTAATCAACGCTTATCTATCTTTTTATCTTTCAATTTATCTATCTAACCCATTCACCGTATATCATCTATTCATCCATGCATGTCCAGCTAACTATCCACCTACCTATGATTATATCTTTCATCTATTTCTATATTTTCCTGCCTATCCATCCACCTACCTACAAGTACAGGAATATTAAATCTTAAGATCATACAAGAAGTTTCAGTGAATCCAGGACTATTTATCTATCTAACTTTCTAACGCGTATCATTATCTATCTATTCAATCTTTCAATCTATTTATTCAATCTTTTAATCTATCTATCTAACCCATTAACCATCATCTATTCATCCACGCATATCCCGCAATCTATCAATCCATTTATCTTTTTGTCTTTTTTTCTGCCTATCTAAATATCTATCTATCTCTTTATCTATATTTAGCTATCTATTTATCTACCTATTTATCCACCTATTTATTTATATATTTATCTACATATCTATCTATATATCTACTTACAGGGATATTAAATCTGAAGATCATACAAGAAGTTTCATCAGTTTCCACTGATCGAGAATCAAGGATCCCAAAATTTCCATCCTTCATATTTATCAAGTCAATAGATTTATTTTCAATAAGAGTTGAAGTTGTTCATAACAAAAAAAATTGTTTATTAATTATTTAATATTTCTTTGAAAATCTATGTTTTGTAATAAGGGGTTAAAGGGTTCAAAGTTGTAAACTCTACTAGGTCATGATAAATTGACTGGAGTTAAAAAGTCCTTTCCTTCATAATTGTTATTTAGAAATATATTTCGGTGAACATGGCACCCTCTTCAGTCTATTGCAGTTTATATGGATCTTTTCTAAAATATACAAAAAAACTGAAAATTTATTTGAGACTTCATTCCTTTGTTGAGCTTGCAAGCATGTAGTAGGCATCTTTATTCTGGTCAAATAATCAACATTCAACAAAACAAAACATGTATAAAAATTTACATGCAAATGATTTGATATTTGAAATGATGAAACACTGTGAGAAATATTTATTAGAATACTTTAATCAATGATTGTTTTGGAATAGTAATTTTCTGTCTGCCATTTGTTAGTTAATTTAGTAAATATTTATAACTTTGTAATTTCTATAAAAGCTAATGGATGTGCCCCTAACATCAAGGCGATCTATATTCAATATATGAAAATAGCTCAAACCATCCAAAACAAAAATGAAATGGCCTAAACCCCTCCCTGGATCTATGTGAATCTTCCTAAAATTAGGTATATATTATAAATAGCGATATCTTAACGGACAAACAAAAAGCCATACTACTTTATTAAATAGAGATAGACGTATTAACATCTCTAATAAACATTGGTTCTGAATAAATAATAATTTAGCTTTTTTTCATTTTTGTTTTTCTTTTTGTTTGTAGCGCAGCAACTATATAATTAGTTTTGAAATTGTTGTTCATTCCTGATGCATATCTCCTGTAGGACATTCGACGCCGTCGGCTTCAAATCCGTTGGTCGTTCCACGCTTCCAGTATTCACTGAAAAGCACAAGGATGACAACATCCATAAAAGCGAAGCTCTGAAACGGTAGGACAAACGAAAATTAACACTTGTAGAGTGTCAGAACTGAATAATCAGAATATAAATGTATAGTCGAACGAAACAAAAATGTAAGTAAATTTGTTGAAAAACTGCATAAATACAGGATATTGTTTAAGGACATTCTTATATTTTTAGGCCTTGTTAAAAAAAGTTAAAAATCAACATGTTAAAATGGACGTACGGACTTTCTGGTAATGATTATAGAGTTGCTTCACTTTCTAACTCGTACCTCATCATGCAAATTTTGAAATCGATAGGATAATTCTAACGTGCCTTAATTATCGAAAAGAGCTATCCGTTACATACGGACCTACGGACGGACCAATCCTAATTATAGAAAAGCCTCACTTTTAAAAACATTATGTTGAAAATTGATATACTGATTTTCTGATAATTATTACAGAGTTGCATGCTTTCTAAATTGTACATAATTGTTACAGGAATCATCATTTAAGGATAGATGGGACAATTATTTTATGATAACTCAATGACAATAGCTAAACGACATGTAAGGAACGGATATTTGTTGAAGATTAATTTAACGGTCGTTGTAATTTCTCTTTCTAATGTCTTTTTTTAAAAGTCCACGTTATAATAATCTTGTTTTTGTAACTAAATTTGATGAATGCGTCTAACAAAAGTTTTATGAATAGCCTCTTAGTAAACTTCATTCATAATTATATTTTATTACAATAGATATTTTTTTTTCATAGTACATTGGTGACTATTTTTAATCTCTAGCACTTCATTAAATCTAAATTGTGAACAAGGATGACAACATCCATAAAAGCAAAGCTTTGAAACGGTGAGACAAACAAACATTAACTCTTGTAGAGTAACAAAAAGAGCCCACCGTTAATGGTGGATGAACGGACCAACCCTAACTGTAGAAAGCTTCGCTTTTAATTAATATCGAAAAAATTGCAAGGTTCTGAAATTTAAAACTTTGGACAAATAGACAAAGTTAGTTATGTAGCAAATATTCAGCGTCCAAAAAAGAGTGAAAAAGAAAGAAAATGTCTTTTGTATTCTGACCGACTGACTAAATGAGTTGCATACTGGATGCTCTTTGAAAAATGGGATCTACACATCTACATAAAAAAATCTACAGTCTATCCTTAGTAGCAGCCGAGAAAATCACACTTCTCCTATTGTGTTACCAACTTGCGGACGGACAGACAAAGTAAATTATAAAGTAGCTTTATACCAAACACGATGTCTTCATTTCATACTGATGGCACAATTAACAAAATCATTTTAAAATTTCACTTACGTGTCTGCGTTGTCCATGTTTGTCCTATAATCACATATGGAGGACTCAAAGTCACACCCAGGGAAAGTGCTCTCTAGAATAATTTAAATTTGTCAGATCTGGAATAATCTGGGTAACTTATAGAGAAAGAAAGGGGTTTTGGTGTGTACCACTGGTCGTGCCAAATCATACTCATAATTTTAGACAAAAGCTCTTCATTCAACCAACACTGCGCATGTTTGTAGAAGCTTTTTATAGAACCTATTAAAATAACGTCAAGCTGCCCTACCATTGTTTACCTGCCTGCCATTGGTTATTTAGTGTATGTATTGGTATATCATTGGTTATTTGTATTTTATAACTTAATTTTTTATATGCACTTTTAAGAGCTTCATGATTGGACGACCAATTTCTGTAAAAGCTATATAATTGTGTATGTTAATGCTTTCGCTTTCTTTTTTTTTTGAGCAAATACATTCCTCCTACTCAAACTAATTATATCGCACGCCTGACACAGTAGCAGTAGGTAACAATTTTAAGTTATTAAGTTATGACGCGGTTTTTCGGGTTTTCGCAAAGAAAGCTGTATAGATTCTAGAGCAAAGCAATGTAGTCTAAACTAAAGCGTATGTAATATTGCAACATCCTTTTATCAATAGTCAAAGTTACCTTTTTGAGATGTAGTATCAGGTTTAGGAGTTTCAGTGGTAGTTCCAGGATCAATAGTAGACACTGCAGCTGTGGCTGGCTCTGTAGGACAATCAGACTAGAAAATTATGAGAAAAATAATTCTATAAATATAGATGCTTAACCAGACAACTACCTGGATCCCTCTGTTGAGGACCTTTTTCGCCTGCTAGCAAATTGCTTTCTGCTCTTTTGTAGCGACTTGGCCGTATTAATATTCCTAATGCTATTTATTGATTTTCAAAGACTCAATTGAAAGTCGGCACACAGTCCTCACATTGGTACACACAGTTACTTAACCCCTTCCCCCTCTATATTAGAAATAAACATCTTTTATTATTCTTTTAATAAAATAAATAGTTGTTACCTTATCTTCTTGTATAAAGTTATCCAAAGCAACAAATCCAACTGGGTCATTGTTATGAACAGCCTAAAATAAAACACATTTTCAAGAATATACATATACTATTATTCAAAGGGATCTCGTACGGTTCGCGGTAAATATTCATGAAAAAGATTATCCACAAAAAAAGAAAGAACTTTAAATGCAAAGCTCTTTAGAGTGTCTATAAAATAAATTATACCATAAAATACAAATGACTAATGATAGGCCGATAAACAGATTAAAGTATAAATTGCAGGAAGTGTGTATACATTTTAGTTGACCAATGGTAGGCCAGTATGACCTCATTTTTTATAGGCATCTATCGGCCAAACGGTTGAAAGTTTATGTTAACACATGATTTTAGTAGAATCAAAAGGTCGACAAATAATCTGGAATAACCAAGAGCACATGTATCTCGCAGCGCACAATAATGCGCGAGAGTATTTATTGTTGTCTAGTCAAGCTCTCCATGTGGATAATTAGATTTTGGCTTTTTCAGATTAATTATAAGCCTTCTTATGCCGCTTATAGTGAGCATAACATGGTTCAGTCATTGGCAGGTAACAGCTTTTAAAGTTCATAGTTTTTTTTTGACGATGGTGGATCCTTGGAAGAATTTACCGTAAACTTAACCTAATCCGTTAAAAGCATAAAAAATGTCCTTCAAAGGAAAGTATTAGGAGTTTTTAAAGAAAAAATCATGTTAAATACTTGCTATGAAGGATATTAGTTCTATTGTAAACTTATATATAAAAAATTACTTGGACCAGAATCAATTATATTTTAGAAAAAATATTATATTCGTCATTGTTTCCATTTAACTTACCTCAATAACAACTTGATTTTTATAAACTTCAGCCTGGCCCATCCACCACACTTCATCTAAAAAAACATTATTAAAAGATTATTATACAGCGGACAGACTCACTTTAAAGTAGCTATGCGTCCCATAATAATAATGTCCTTAGTTAAAATCTGTTTAGATAAATTTGCAGAAAAAGTGTTACGATTGTTAGTTTTGGTTTAAAGGAAGCCTGCAAGAAATACACCACTCTAACTGCTGATACACTGCCACAAGCAGACCCAATACCTACAATTTAAAGAATCAGCTTCAATAAAAAAATGCCTTTTAAAATTGTATTTTAGTTTTCCATCATTCATGATAGAAACTTTTTTGTTATTGAAGCTAAAGGATTCAAATTTAGGGAATTGGGTCTACTTGTGGCAGTCTTTCAGCGGTGAGAACGGTGTATTTCGTGCAGACCTCCTTTAAATAAGTCCCACAAAGAAAGTTTAAACAAAATTATTATCTATATAATTATTGTTATTCGGATATACCTGCAAATACAGATGTATCCAAAATCTCCCAAACTGTCATTAATTGTCCTGTACTCGGGTCTTTGGTCTTGACTCGGACACTTTCAAAGCCACCTTCTTTCTAAAAAAATATAAAAAAAAGGTTTTTAATGATTAAATTTATTTTTAGTCTAGCTATATGTTTATATTGTTCAACAGTTCATCACGAAAAGTTGCTATGCGAATGAAATGTATCTTCCTATATTGTTAAATTGTGAACTTATTCATTTTTTTTGTTGAAAATTGTGATTTTTTGTTTCTAGTAAATTCTTGTAATCCTCTAAAAAATCATTTTATTGCCTGCCTGAGCTGTCATTTGTTTTGACAAATATCTTATGATTTGTTTCTAGGTTTTCTTTTCCTTTTTGCATTCTCTCCTTTTTCTTACTTTTTTCATTCATTAACTAGCGGCTTTTATAGGCCTTTAGTGGCCTAGGAGGCGGGGGGATGAGGGGAAAGTTGACCTCACCTCCTAAAATTGTAGTTTTAAAAAGAAAAAATTACGGCACCCTACACTGGCGCCGCCTAATGGGACTTTTCTATTGGTGTTACTTTTCCAGTGGCGATTTCTTTTGAGAGGGTAATGGTACCTTTCCCTAAAATAGGTATAAATCTTCACAGAGCCTTTGAGAAGCTACCCTGTAAAGGAGAACCATATCAGTTCAGTGGTTAGCGAGATTCTTAGGTACATACACACAGACAGTGATTCTGTTACTTTATCATAAGGATAAGTTTAAGTTTTAAAAAAATGACAAATATCTTACATATAAACTGAAGTCGAACATAATGCAGGTTTTGCCATCCTACATTTCAATATTATACTAATATTTTTAGGGAATTAGGGAATGAAAGATTTGTAGATTAACATAACTGCGGTTTTCCTTTCCCTTCTCAGTTTAGAATATTATGTAAATGGCTTCTGGCGAAGCTGAACAGTTTCATTTAAGAGTATTTTCCCTATGGATTCTGCTATTTACCGGCCCCCTTCTTCCATCCCTTAGAATTTACAGCTCCTCATGATAGGGAAACAGGCACCAGTTTTGTTTCCAAAGATTAATATAGGTTATTAGTATGATATTCCTTGCTATTTTCAGTTGTTTGAAGAATAGAAATAATTCCGTGATTGTCTTCTCCTTTCTGAGCCAACAGAACAAAAGAATCTAAACAATTCAAATTTTATATCAATAATATTTTTAAAAGAAACAATAATGATAATTTTATCAAAAAGTCGCGTTCTATTTATATTATACGAAAAGTATGAATAAACTAATTTTAATGTATTTTTGACGTTTGTACAGATGCAAACTTTTGTGCCTTGAGAGTCAAAAAACCCTCTCCACCACTTATTTCTGGAATATTCTAAAAAGAGGAGGGCAGTTTTCTACTGCTTTACCCCTGCTTGTGATGTGGTGCCCCATCCCTTTAGTGTCGCTCTGTACCCAATTTAATACAACCTTACCAGACCTAATGATTTAAACAAACAAAAACTACCCAACCCGGTCCCCTTCCTTATTTTCAATTTATAAGCACTTTTAGGGAAACAACCCGATCCATCATTTAATCGCATATCTGTACCCTTATCAACATCTGTAACTGTACCATATGTATCCTTATCAACATACCTGTAACTGTACCATCTGTACCCTTATTAACATACCTGTAACTGTACCATCTGTACCCTTATCAACATACCTGTAACTGTACCATCTGTACCCTTATCAACATACCTGTAACTGTACCATCTGTACCCTTTTCAGGGCACTGCACTCCTTCATAATGGAAAACATTTGTGTTTCCAACTCTCCACTTCAGTCCATCACCCTGTAAAGAAAATATCATTACTAACGGTTACGCCCCTAGAGGCCTCTGGTGACACTAGGAATAGAGAGGGTGAGGGGAAGTTGACTTTCTACTTTCCAATTTTTTTAAAAGATGAATTTGTTTGAATGGTAGGTTTTTTTCTAGAAGTTATTTATCTTGGGAGGATAAAAGAACCCACCTCCAAATATTAAATTAATGCTTTCTGTACTTGACTAGGCACTTAAAGGGAAACCGACATCTAATCTACCTGGCTCCAGTTACAAAAATCTTTGGAGAAATCACAGTTGACAGTGTCAGAGTTGGGGCTCTGGGTTGATGCTGTAGTGCTCGGCTCACCAATTGCTGCATCTAATAGATTAATAAAAGAATATTTGGATCATAAAAAGAAAACAAGAAAAGAAGCGGGTTTCGTCGTATTTTCACAGTAGCTTTTAATAGGTTATATTCGGTTAGGTTAGGTAAATTTTAATGATCGCCGAGCAAGGGCTAGATATAGGAGAAAAGCTACTGTGAAAATACGACGAAATCCGTTACTTCGTTTTCTTTCCATGATCTGAATATCTTTTTTTTCTTTTGTATAGGTACTACCAATGACAAGCAAGTTTTCTAAACTTGTATTTAGTATCTGCAGTAAATTCTACAAACTACTTAAACTATATATTTTAGAATAAAATAATTTTATCCAATCAAGAAATACTCTTGATAAATAATAAATCATTCTATATTCTATTATCGCTTACATTTATCTAATATTTTGGTAAGGTTTGAAATCAAGCGGACGACTTTAATATGGCTAAATTTACATTCTCTATACCTGGCGGAAGTATTTCACAGGCCTCTCTGGAAACATCTGTTTTTATAGAATAATCATCAAATGCAATGTATCCGTCGCCAGGTTTAGTTCTTAGCGCAACAATACGGATCTGTAAGAGGAAAATTATTTCAAACATATGAAGGATGTAGCCTACTCGTCCTAGTATATAAAGTGGTAAGGTTTACTTGTCTGAAGCTTAAGATCTCAATAACTACTGAACCGATTGGGTTCTCTAATTTAGAAAGCTTCACATAAGTCCTTTGATGGTTTTAGGCTATTTGTTTCATATTTTTTAGTTGGGGAAGTTTTAAGCTATTTCTATATTACCTCTCTGCCACTACAAATACAGAGCCCCAAGATGTTAGAGACATAGCCATTATATAGTTTAAAAAGAGTGATTTTAACAAAGACATATTTTTAAAGAGATCTTGAAGATAAAAGCTAAATAGCTAAATATCAAATATAAACTTCATAGAATACAAGCATTATTTCTTAGAGCCCAAATAAAATTTCGTTTTCCTGTTCTTTTTTTAGTTTTATATTAATAAATCAAAAAGAAAAAAATATCTTTAAAATAAATTTAAGTTGAAGAAATTGTTTTTTGGATTTTAAAAGAGCCAAATGCATTTTTATAACAATAAGAATTTTCCTTACCATAAAATCATAATCAACTTCAATATAAACTTGTCCCATTTTCCATTCCTGGAAACATATCATATTATTAATTAGAATTAATTAAAATCATTCATAGTTTTCTCTTTTCTTACGTAGATTTTTATAAAAACAGGATAAATTAAAATTAAATATATAGGGCTTCTTAAATTTAGGTTTCGTTGAACGTATAAGAGTATAAATGGAAAAATACTAAAGTTATATTTTAAATAGTTACTTTTCGTATCATATATGTAAAATACAACTTTCCGCGGAAATTAATATTTTAAGATATAAGATTAAAACCAGTTTCGTGTCCCCAAATGGGGCCTTGTCTAACAAAACTGGTATTTATTTTATTTTAATACTCACGGAAACTTGTCAGAAATGCGATGCTATACATGATTTTTACGTATGACTGAGAACCGGTTCGAATCCAGCGGATATTTACCGGTTTTGAAGCCATATTGGAAAGAGCTTAAGATGTTTTAAATATGATACATAACAAATTAAGATTACTGCTTTACGTATTTATGTCATATGAAATAAACTGAAAATAACATTTCTATGGGGAAAATCATGCTCATAGTGAGGTTCAGGAAATTATAAATTTTACTGCTATGTAACCGGATAAAGTGTCTAAAAAATCAGCCATGTGATGTCATAAAAATGAGGGATTATCCATCTCTTTTAGGGGGTTTCTTTACCACTTCTCCTCTCATCTCCCTCATTTTTATGACGTCACATGGCTGATTTTTCAGACACTCTGTCCGGTTACATTGCTATACTATTGAGGTCATCATTTAAATCTTAAGAATAACCATATGTAAAGTCCTATAATTTATTTTACTTTTCTTGACGATTGGTTTTATTACTGGCAACCGGTTTTGATCCAGTGGAATCGAATTGGAATTAAGCCTACACTAGAAAAAAAACAATTCTTACATTATTGGTATTCTTTTTATATCTCCAAAGGTCCTGAGGAATTCCTTCCATATTTTCAATACTGATGTACAGATCTTCCAATAAATCCTCAGATTCAGATTGCTGAATAAAAACAAGTTTAGTAGAGTGTCAAAACTGTATTGTATAAATATGACAAAATTGCACGTAAATTTGTTGCAAAGCTGTTAAATACAGATAACTGTTTTGAGGACTTACTTACTTGCACTTTTTGGTCTTGATTTTAGAAATTCTTCTCTTATAATTTTGTAATTTGTTGCTATATGAGTCAGTATTCCAAAAAATAGCTTTCTACAACCCAAGTTGTTTTTTTACTTAAAGTGGACTCTAAATGTTAAATTTATTTACCTGTATATTATAATAGAATTGGAAGCATCTCTTCACTGGGTTATCCTCAAATTTTCCATCCATTTTAAAGGAAACAAAATAGGAATAATCCTGAACAAGTTCATATTTCTAATTTTTAATGATTACATACTTTGATTACAAAATACTCTACTTGATAAAAATCAGTCTGTTCTAAGGTCGCTGTCAAGTCTGTTTTCTCGTTATTAAGAAAAAGAACTACCAGAGATTGTCTTAAAGGTCCAGGGAAAGTGTAAACTATTATGGAGGAGGGTACCATTAACCTCAAAAGATAAATAATCCCTCGAAAAACAATTAACCTTTAACCAAACAAAATTAAATTAGAATTGTTCTTTCTAAATATTTGTATAATTGTATATTGGAGGGTTCGACTTCTCATCCGCCAACTAGAGGCCTATAGGGACTTAGCCGCTAATAGAAAAATAAAATAGTTAATTTTTTAGAAGTAAACGTTCTTGTTTTATTTGCATAACTTTATTTAATTTTAAAAAGTACTTACTGTTGTTTCATTGAATGTTTCTGCTAAATTTAAATGTAGGAAAAATGCTGAAAACAAATAATAATTAATTAAAATTTCAAAGACAATTTAATAAATAAATCCCAACACTTATATACAGGATGCTTGATATGGATATACTTGGTTATAGAGATGCTTCAATGAAATAAATATGATAATTATGTATATCATTTAGAATATTGTTTTCAAAAAAAGCCAAAAATCATCAAGTTAAAATGGACCTATAGAAATTCTGGCAATTATTCAGTTGATACACTTTCTAAATTTTACCTAACTGTTAAAGGAATCATTATGACTCGTTTGTAACAGATAGGACAATCTAACATGCCTAAATTATTGATAATATATTTTCGTTACGGACGATTCTAAATGAAGAAAAGCTTTGCTTTTTAATAGGTTTAGGGTTTCATGTAAATTTTTTTTAAATTTAAAGTATAGGTAAACTAGGAAGCTATTCTCATTGATTATGTGATGTTTTTGATTGTTTCTAATGATTTTGAAATCAATTTCCTTTTTTTTATTCTTTGCTAATATTTTCAAAAAAGCTTCGTTTTATTCGAATTCAACTACTTAAAATTAATTGTTTAGTTTAACTACAAGATCGGTTATAGAATATGTGGATATTATTACATAGGATTTTTTTTCTTTAATTTAGGTTTGCTAATATAGTCCTCAGATAACAGTCGATACGTTCCTGCATAGGTAAGGGAGGGAGGAATTGAGTAGGGTCATGGGGACGGGGGGGGGGGATAACATTATATTAGCCACCTTGGAGGAACATTTATTGGGTAAGCAAAAATCTGTCACAATACTCACGTTTTCTATATCCTTTGTGGCTCTTTGATGAATATAAAATCCTACCTTCCTGATCATCCAAATGATCGTTTTTAGGACCAATGAGGCCATTTTCTAGTATTTGCAATCCAGTTTTTCTAAACATATAATAGTCAAATCTTTCTTTACTAGAACCTTTATTTCTTGAAATTTTGTTTGGCAAATCATCCCTTTTAGTGTCAGGTCTATATTTTCCACCCTTTAGTTAACAATATCATACTGATTTATTTCTGTTTTTGCTTTATTTTTCTGTTATTACGGGACCTATAACTGCGGATTCCTAACACTGTTGTTCTATCCTGTTTTCAATAAACCTGAACTAAAGTGAAACACATATACACAAAAAAAACTATCGTACCTTAATCTATTTTTTTTAAGGAAACTGAAAATGCAAATATAGAAAAATTACCGTTGAAATTTCCATTTAGTGACGTCATCTTTCCAGCCACATAAA
>LS056612.1:0-11998 GCA_900241095.1 Acartia tonsa
AATTAGGGGGGGCACACCCCCCCCCAAAAAAAAAAATTTTTTCGCCCCTTCCCCAAAAAAAAATTTTTTTTTTACTTTTTCTTTTAAAATCTAAAATAAGAAATTGGGTTATCAAATTCCACTCTCCACTCCTCAAGTGCCCCTAGAGGCCTCTAGGGGCGTAGCCGCTAGTTTTACATAATACAGACCAATAGTTTTTGGAGGAGATATAACCCCTCCTTCCCATATTCCAAGAATAATGGCCCATAGAAAACTGAACTCCCCAAAAATTTAGGGAAATTGTGTTGTCCGATGTATAACTAAAATACAATTTTGTAGGCAGCTTAATATGACAATTACTACACTAAAGGGCCATAGCCCCTAGAGGCTAGAGGTGTAGCCTCTAGTTAGACATTAAAGCATATCTTATTATGCATTAGACTATAGAGTAGATTCAAATACAGGAAACTACGTCAATTTGCAGGCACCTTTGCAATAATAAATCTTTTTGTTACATCCTTTTTTTATTTTTCTATTGACGTTATTTATGTGCATAGATACTCTTAAGATTATGTTAGCTTCAAATCAAAGATGCCTCAAGTTTAGTTCCTTTGGCTTTCTATCTTTATAATAAAGTAAAAGGTTGTTTGTCCGTCTGTCAGTACCAAAGGATCTCGCTAACCGCTGAACCGATCGGGTTCTCCTTAACAGGGTAGCTTCTCATGGGTCCCGTGAAGGTTTATAACTATTTTTGGAGAGCGTACCACCAACCTCCCAAAATAAATCGCCCCTAGAAAAAAAATTCCCCCCCCCAATTTTTTTTTCAACATGATTTATTTCACTTAAATAAAAATTAAGGGGAGGGGTTTAATTCCCCCCCTAAAATTTTTTTTAAATTTTAATTTTTAAATCTAAAATAAGAAATTTGATTATCCAATCAAATTTCTCCCTCCTCAAGTATCCGTAGAGGCCTTTAGGTGCGTAGCTGCTAGTAATTATATAAATGAATGATACTGAAAATACTGAAGTGGTGGGCATTTTTCTTTCAAATTTTGTTGTCACCCTTCCCTAGTTTGCTATTATTTAGGACTTTTGTGACTAGTTACTGTAATTTAAAAGAACCAAATAGTTGTGGAATTATATAGTCTGTTTTTTACTCATGAATAAAATTATAAAATTACAAAGCCATAATAAAAATAATAAGCAGGTTAGATTCAGCAAATCATAAACAATGAAGAAATGCATAGCAAATTATATTTAAGAACCAAGTAAAGACCTAAATCTGAATATTTGAATATGTGATATCTAATTGCAGGATATATGCCTAAGTGTATATTTTTTTTTTGTAAAAAAAAAACAAAAGAACTGATATTTTTAATGAGTCAGTCATGTGCACAGGAATTTTTCAAAGAACTTTGAGTTTTAAGGCATAAAAGAAATAGGAAGGTATTACCTTAGGATAATATTGCAAAAATCAAAGAAGTCTGTGACAACTATTGAAAATCTTTATCTTGTTCTTATTTTTGTCACTATGAATAATGGAGTTGACTCATTTTAGAACACTTGTAAAACTACAATAAATCAAAGAAAAACAGATGAATATGGATTTAAATAAATACTTTATGATTATTTTAAGGTTGAAAAAAAATAATTATGATTATATTATTTATAAAATTTAGGATTTTCTCTGTATTTTAATGTGTATATCTTTCTCCTGGGCTACTTTAAGTAACAGGTATCTGCTAACAACCAGATTTATACCTTTACCATGGTATGGCTTGTATTCCCTAGAATGAAGAGCTTATTAGTTAAGTGGTTTTTAATATTGTAATTACTATCTCAAAGGAAATAGAATAAAGATATTGACAAACAGACGAACAGACATATGGGTAGTTCCTCATTAAACCAATCATTAGATCAAAATAGAATATCCTATTTCATAAAGTAATAAGGTTTTTTTTGTCTGTAGCTGTAAGATTTTGATAACTACTGTACCAATTGAGTTCTCAATTTATTGGAAGCTTCACATATGTTCCAGGGTGGTTTTAGACATATTTTATTTCCAACATTTTGTGATAGGATGGTTGTAGGCTAATTTTTTTGCACTTTCCTAGCACATCCAGAGATTTATATCTATAACATAAAGTAGAACAATATCTGTCTGCAGCTTAATATATCAGAAACTGATTGTCTCTTCCCTTAATATACCTACAAGTCCTGTGTTGGTTTAAAGCTATTATCCCTGGGGTGGGGCACCCCAACACCCCCAAAGAGGCAAAGCTGCTAGTTTTATACCATGAAATAATTATTGTGTAGCAACAAAATTTATATTTTTCATATATAGGGGTTAAAGTAATCAAATAATTAAATGATTTTCCTTGAAGTAAAACTGTAGCTAGTCCAAAATCATTCATTAAAATCTTTGATTTGATTTGATTTCCAAACTGTTGCTATTAAATGTAAAATCAAAAAAATAAAATGTATCTTTTAACAGGAAATTAATTTCAAAGCACCTGTAAATGTGTATATATATACTGTTTCTATCAATTTCATTATTGTATGGTAAGAAAATTTTAAAATTTTGTTACTATTTGCAACTATTATAATATGTTTATAATATTGTGTGTTGATTTTAGAAAATGATTTTGTTGTTGTATGCAATTGTTAATCTGTCATTTAATTTAGTCCAAGGTACATATTTTATTTTTCTTCTTTGTTATTTTCACATAATTAACTTATTGCTACTCATGTTTTATAACTGTATCCGTTTAGCCCTTAGATGTGATGAAGGTTGGATTGAAAATAATGAAACAGGTAAATGATTATTCAATTTAAAAATTATGTGATTTTTTACTTTTTGTACATTAAATTACATTTTCTTTGCTTTATGACGTGAGCTTTTGATTTTAAAATTTTCTTACATTTGTCTTCCATTTTTTTATGTAGAACAATGCTACAAAATTTTGTATGAACGTATGAACTGGGAGACAGCCAGAACACAGTGCTTATCTTTGAAAGATGGATCAGATTTAGCATCAATATTGTCAAAGTCTGAAAATGATTTCATTGTAGGTTAGTATTAATCCTTAATTTAACAAGTCCAATTATTGTGCTGTATAGCTTGGGATGATACATACAATTAAACAAATATATTTTTTTAGATATGATAAGTAAAACAAAGGAAAGAAAAGGATTTTGGACTGGTGGAAATGACCTATCATCTGAGGGCTCATGGGAATGGACAGATGGATCTCCGGGTATAAAAATCATAAATCTGAAAGAGATAATTTTCCAGATTCTTTTGTCTTGGTAATAAAATTTAACATATCACCTGTAAATCTGTTTTAGTTAATTACACTAACTGGTATCCATTATATGGTGAACCAAATAATTGGGGAAATGAAGATTGCCTGCAGGTGATAATTATAATAATAAGCCACACATATGTACTTATTTACACAAATTTGATTGCTCTAAAATATTGTATGAGTAGAAAAATGTATAAACAGATTCAAATCATGTTGTAAAATGTTAATTTACCTTAGTCTTCAAGGTTGCTGAAGACCTGATTAATTTACATCTTTAGACAAATAAATATAATATTATGAAATTATAGTTTACTTTAAATAAAACTGATGATAGCATAACAATTCATAATAGCTGCGGAAGGTCTTTCAATGGCAATGGAATGATGAGCATTGTGTTAGAAAGAAAATGCCTGCCATATGTAAAAAGCAAGGTAGTTATTAATAAACAACGGATCTAATGTCCAATATAAGGTTTTTCTGCTTGTCTGAAGATATCTGTAATAAAAAAGTGTTCCTATAAGAGATCATTTTTTAAAGCCTTTATATCTTTATTATAATTTGTTTTTAATTAAATAATCTTATTGTTTAATTAGCAAAATGTGGTGATGAGTGGACTGTAAATAGTGAAACAGGTATAATACAATTTTATATCATACAGACATGAATTTTGTGGAAAAAGATATTTTATTTTATTTGATTTCTTGCTTGTAACTTGGCTTATACACTTAAAATGTATTCTGAAATGGTAGGTTCCTGCTATCAAATTTAGTCTGATCAACTTAGCTGGCAAGAAGCTAGAGAACAGTGTATGTCTTTGGATAAAAGATCCGATCTGGCATCCATTCGAACATACAAGGAAAATGAGTTTGTTAAAGGTAAGCTAATATTTTACATTATTTAATAAAATTAATTTACCAAATAACCAATGAAAATAGCATAATAATTAATAGAATTGCTCCCAATTCTTTGTTTAGATCTGCTAAGAGAAAATTATAGTAGCCCTGGAGTTCAAGGTTTCTGGACTGGAGGTAATGACCTCAAGAATGAGGGCTCCTGGGTATGGACAGATGAATCTCAAGGTAAAAGAAATGTGTTTTTATTATTTGTTAATTATTTGTTTAATCTTTTATTTAGATTTTTAATCATTTATAGTTAAAACTTTTCATTTAGTTGGATTTACTGATTGGCATAATGGCCAAGGAAAATCAACAAAAAACAAGGATTGTATAGCGGTAATACTTCAATATCATAGATCTTTATTAATTATATATAAATTAAATTTGAAATAACAAAATAAATGTTGTCTGTTAGATGTGGAAGAGTTATGATTATGAATGGAAGGATTGGCAATGTAAATTGACCTTACCTTCTATTTGCAAGATAGAAAACAAAAAATAAAAAGGTAAATAATTCTACAAAAAAATATTTCTTCAAAATGTATGTGGAAATATCTATCATGATTAATTTAAATCAATAACTTATTTTAGAGGAAGACTTTGTGAACTTGAGCAATGGCTATTATGGTTTTGGATAAAAATTTTTCTGATTTTTGGCATTTTAATTGTTTAACTAAGTTGTAGTTTAAAAAATAAATACTTTTATAATTTTAACCTTTTTTTTAGTGTTCAAATATAAGGAGACATTTTCAGTATATATATGGTAGACAGTTGTAATTTGATAACTACAAATTTGAATAATCAAAATAGGGTTTTACTTAAACCTGCAATCTTAAGAACACCATCCAATTACTTTAAAACTTGCTATGTGGCTTCTTTTTAAGGTAGTAAGCCTAATCTATAATGGGAAACATCTATTGCTCCTCTTGATTCCCAATCTATTTAATTGTCTTTTTGTCTCTAAGTGATGCTAAATGTGATTTTCTTGTCTGATTTTCCAGTTCGTAGAGATGCCCAGTACATTCTGTTTGAACATTCTATATCCAGTCATTCAGGCTATAATCTGATCTTTATATGTGATTTCCACTTTTTTTATTTAAGATAAACAGCTACATTTTGCGGTCGATTGTTTTCTGTCTATTTATTTTCTGTCATGGTTTTCATAGATTTGATTTCTAAAGAGCAATATAAAACAAACTTTATTAGGTCTGTATATATTTTAATGCTTGAATTCTTGTAGACACTTTTAATTTAATAATTAATCTTGTATCATATGCCTATATTATTTTTGAAGAAATGAAAATAAGTTTTGCAAATCACACAAAAACTTTTATCTAGTTAAAACTCTAGATTTTTGTTGATAAAACAAATGGTAATCCAATTGAAAAATAAAACAAGTACACTTAAATCCAAAGTTTTAGGAATTTAGTAGTACTAATAAATGCAAAAAATATTTAAAAATTATAGGTGAATTTTTGATGGATATTTTTATTTCATAATTTCTTAGATTAGATGGACTAGTGTAAATTATAGAGGAGAATCAAATAAAGGAATCTACATCAATTTGCAGGCACCTATGCAATTCACAAACAAAACACTTTTTTGTTGCGTCCTTCTTTTATTTGCTATTTACGTTATCTAGGTTTGCAGATACTCTAAATAATTATATCACAGAGTTAGCTTTACAAAATTTCAGCATGAAAATTTCTAGTATGATTGGAAGTCCAGTAAGTCATACAGCTAAGCAATTTAGTATAACTTTAAATATTTTTAAAAACTTCTATGTTATGCATTTATTATAATGTCTACAACTTTAAAATAATTGTTACGCCACAACCACTGGACCGATTTTAGATTGGTCAACGGATTTGAATTTATTACGGCCAGGACTTATTTTTTGCCACCTTGGACGACTTAATCGGCCAAGGAAAAGCCAAATACGATATTTTTAAACTTGAAACATGAAAAAAAATGAATAAAATAATCGGCCAAAATTGGCAGATATCCGGCCGGCCAATAACAAAAAAAGCTTGCTAATACTGTTCCAATTTGGTTACACTTTTAAGGGAAGGTTTATAAATGTCTTAGGGTTGGTTTTAGGCTGTGTTCCTAACCTCCATCAGACTCCCCAAGAGGATAAGGATCAAACAACTAGTATTCTAATATTATAGCTTCTAAAATCCTTATTTCTGAATCGATTTTTAAAAAATAAAGGTCTAGCAGCACAGTTATTGGACCTGGAAAACGATTAAAGCAATCCTTATATGCATAGATTGAATCATAACAAAGATATAAAAAACCGCATGAAGATTTAGGGGGAAATTTTTTTACTATTAAGGAAATAAACTTTTAATATAAATGGCAATTAAAATCCTTAATTGTATTATAAAAGGTAATTGCTGCACTTTCATTCCAAATGTTTTATTTTTTAGAGGATATTGACTGCACTTAATAGACAGTCTGAATTTTGAACAGCTCTTAAATGTTTGCAAATACTAAAATAAACCTGGAGAAAATTTTCTTTCAATATTCATCAGATCCTTGTTTTGTATAAATAATGGAACTGAAATTTTAGAACACTTGTTTATTTTATTTTGTCAAAAATATAATAAATCAACAAAAAACATTAAATGATTTATTATTTATTTCCCATATACACCCATCTACCTGCTGAAAGACTGCCACAAGTAGGTCCAATGCTCCAAATTTGAATCCTGCAGCTTATGTAACAAAATTTTTTTATAGGTATCTTTATATTAAATTTTTGGGGGTTAAAAATCTTTCAAATTTCTCACTAATATGACACTTTAAGATGCTTTATAACCTATAAGATAGGCTAGGGGCCCAAATTTTGGGGTATTAGGTATACATGTGCCAGTCTTTTAGCTTTTAGGCTTACTTTAAGTTTAATTTAGTTGGTTCACAGAAGCCTATTTATCAATAGTAAGCCTTGCTTCATACGTCACAAAATTAAGTTTACGGCCACATAATTTTTACCCATTCACAGTCTTACTGAGCCTTTGACCCTCCAAGCCTTATCTAGCATAGAAACACAGCCAACCTCAGTCATATAGGTTTAAGCAAAAAACTTATCCTAGGCTCAGAGTTTTGACTAAACTTTAGTTGCACTTCCACTTAGCTTTCATAAACCTGGACAGCAAAGAGTAAGAATCAGATCTGTCGGTCACAATCTGTACATATCCTGCATAGGAGATTTTTAGAGCAGATTATATCATTAGAATAAATGTTACAAAAACAGAGTTTGTTATTTTTATGTGTCCATAAAATTATTAAGTGTAAGAAAATAGGAAAAACAAAAAGATTTAACACTTGTATGGGACTATAAAATATATATCTAAATAACAGGCACTTATCAGTTTTCATTTAAGCCAGACTTATTTGGTATTTTTTCTTTCTTAATTCTTAAAATATTTTAATAATAGAAATATATTAAAGTATATTCTTATATTTAAATTTTTTTTTATATCTTTGAACTAAATCTATATATAAATCAAAAACATACTTTCATATTAAAAAATTTAAATAGGTTTTATGAAACAATGATATTGTTCCTGTGTGTTTTTGTACTCCTGGAACCTGTCTTAGGACTAGGCAAGTTTTACATTTATAATGTGTGTGTGTATTTATCAAATAAATTTTATTTTTTTAATATTCACTTGAAATTTAAATCAACAGAATGTGAAGATGGTTGGGAAGGATATGAAAAAACAGGTATTATAGGTTATTACAATATTTATAGTCTTAATAAATTTGACTACTTAAATACTTTAATTAATCATAATTCTGTATTATATGTGTATATATATATATATATATATCTATAATAAGTTGATTAACATTTTTCAGGAAAATGTTACAGAATCTGGAAAAATATCTGGACAGAGTATACAACCTGGGAAAGTGCAGAGAATATATGTGAAGAATATGGAGGACATCTAGTATCAATCCACTCACCAGATGAAAATAATTTTGTTTATGGTTAGATATGATAAAACTTATTTGATAAGAATTATTATATAAGCATATTATGAAAATTTCAGTTTAATATTTGATTCAACCAAATTATAATTTTTCCTTCAGGTCTTCTGGGAAAAGGCATTTTCAATGCAACTCACACTTGGATTGGAATTCACAAGGTTAATGGGTTGTATGAATGGGCTGATGGCTCTAAAGGTATTTTTAAAATTTTCTTTTATTCAAAATTATAATTTTTTTTTTAATTCTTATTTTCAGTAAATTATACCAATTGGATAAATGGTGGAACTTGGAATGATTTTGATTGTGGTTTGGTACTTTAATTATTTCAAATTTTGCTCATACATAGAGTCAGCAAAATCAGCTGATTTTTTTAATCTGTTTTTTATCATATACTTCTGTAATTCTGTCTCTATTCAATACAGCTACTAATATTTTATATATTTTAAATTGTTATTTAGATTACATATATACAAAAAGGTGGATGGGAAAGCCGAAATTGTTCCAGAAGAGCTGCCTATGTGTGTCAGATTTAAGGTAACTATAGATACACAAATACAAGTAGATTAAATTTCATCCATAATTGTTAATTTTATATGTTATTAGTCAATAAATGTGGAGAGGGATGGGCCAAAGATCCAGAAACAGGTTTACACTCATCTTAATTTTTTGTCCATTTTAAAAAGACCAGGAATTTTTAAAAACAATTTTGCAGGTTCTTGCTTCAAACTACTGTCTGATAAACTAAGCTGGGAAGATGCTAGAGACCAGTGTATTTCTTTGGACAAAAGATCTGATCTGGCATCGATTCGAACAGACCAGGAAAATGAATTTGTCAAGAGTGAGTTGACACATTTTTTAAAAACAAATCTTCTATGAGTCAATATTTGAGAAAAAAAACTATCAAACAATTAATTAACAATTTCCTAAAATAATAATTATTTAACTTTGTCAGATTATAACTTTGTTAGATCTGCTGAGAGAAAATGATAGTAGACCTGGAGTTCAAGGTTTTTGGACTGGAGGTAATGACCTCATGAATGAAGGCTCCTGGGTCTGGACAGATGAATCATCAGGTAAAAGATAAGTGTTTTTATTATTTATTTATTTGTTTAATTATTCATGGTTAAAACTTTTCATTTAGTTGAATTTACTGATTGGCATAGTGGCCAAGGAAATCCAACAAAAAACAAAGACTGTATTGCGGTAATACTTTAACATCATATAAAATACATAGTGAAAATTAAATGATATAAGTAAAATTTGAAAAATTACAACAAATGTTGTCTTTTAGATGTGGAAGAGCTTTATTTATGAATGGAAAGATTGGCAATGTAAAATGACCTTACCTTCTGTTTGCAAGATAGAGAACAAATAATAAAAAGGTATATATTACTACAAAAAATAATTTTCTTTTATGTGGAAATATCAAACATGATAAATTTATATCAATTATTTATTTTAGAGGAAGACTTTGTGGAATTAGAACAATGGCTTATTTTGTATAATATTTTTTCTGATTTTGGCAATTTATTTGTTTATGTAATTTTGAAAATAAATATTTTAAAAAAGATTTAAACTTTGTTTATTTTTAAGTATTTAATTGTAAGGAGACATTTTAAAGCTACATATTGAGACAGTTTATTGTCTTGCAAACAGTATGGATATCAAAATATATAAATTAATTTTCATTTTCACAAAACATGTAAAAATTTTCCCTCTTAAATAATCAATAATTTACTTGATTATTTACTTAATATTTACTTGATTTATTTGTTTGTTAAGATTACCTTTCTCTTTTTAACTTTTATATGTCCTGTTGCACAAATATTTGATTTCTAGGGTACTAAAAAAATTATTAGAACTTGATATAATGCATTGCTTTAATCATTTTAACCCTAGTGTCACCCCTATTTTTGTGGAAACATTTACCATCTACATATTTAAATGTTCTATTCTATGTTCAAGGCTCTAAATTGTCCAATGATAATAAAAAGAAATGGATATTTTAAGGCAACTTTGGGTTTTGTGTATTATCCTCATGCAGAGCCTAATGTTTATGTGACTTGTTGCTTTAATTATTTTAGCATTATTATCCTTTTTTTCTTCCAAATTATTTTTAACTACAACATTGTTAATCTTTCTTATTCCATGAGAATATTGTTTTTTTTTCATTAAAAGTTGATAAAACCTAAAATGTCCCATAATAGTATATAAAAACAAAATGCATATTGATCCAAACATTTTTACAACACAGTTTCAGTAAAAATATCAATAGATCTGGAACTGAAAGGTATTTAAAAGTTGTTTAAGAGCTAACTGCATTTAAAGTTATATTTTTGAAACTTTAAATTTGAAAATTGAATACGATCTAGTATGAATTAAAAAGTAATACAGTTTTTTTATGTATAATTTGTTTAAAACCATTATTTTCTGGTAGCAATTTCAAAATCAATCTTATATCACATGTCTTCATAAAATATTTTTTAAAGAAATGTAATTAATTTTTTTTATCCAGTTAATAAAATTGAGTTAATAGTAAAAAGATGATTCATTAGAAACATATAACAAGTACACTTGAATTCAAAAATTTAAGCACTGAGTAATATATAATAAATACAAAAATTATTTAAAAATTATCACTATCAGTGACTTTTTAATAGAAAAATTTCTTTTTACTATTTTGAGGAAAGATGGATAAGTTGTAGAGTAGAATCAAATATTAGAATCTATGTAAATTTTCAAGCACCTATGCAATATACAAACAAAACTCTTTTGTTGCAAACTTCTTTTCTTTTCTATTGCCGTAATTTATGTGTTCAGATAGTCAATGAGTCAAACATGTCCCATAGTTGGTTTTAGTTTAGTTTTATCTTAAATACCAATCTTAAAATAGGTGAGACCACAACAAGCAATTATTATTTGTCTAACAACTTAATATCCTTTGGTAGATGTGATATGAAGACATTATATTAAAAGAATGAGATACATCAAGATTCAATATAAAAAAATAACTAAAAAAGTATTTAAAGTATTCACTATATCTAATCAAGGCTCAACAATATTTTTCATCATGTTCTTGTTTTGTGTGTACTATAGATTTGCCTTTTTATACCACTTGTACATTTTATTTTTGTTAAAAAATATAATAAATTAAATACAATGTATAAAGATTCTATTTTATGTATTGATTTTTTAACAAAAGATATTCTAACTTCTAAGCTATATAAACAAAAATAAAAAATATAAAATTGTATAGATTTGTCTTATGTTGGTTAAATTATTGAAAATTTGGGACTAGAAGTGCATTGATCATTTGGATAAAATGTCATTAATTAACAGCTCATTTATTATTCAATTTTTTTTATGTAAGATATTTGGGGATATTAGTATGTTAAAAACATTTTGAAAATACATTATGTTAGGCTCAAATTTGACTCACACTTCTTTTCATCGCAAATTATATTAACCCATTAGTGCCGAGCGCCACTTTTATGGGCCGATCAAGCTGAAAATCTCAGGGAAGCGTTATTATGGTCAAAAGAGAATTCCAATATTTTTTGTTTTGCCGGGTAATAAACCAAAGCCGAGCCGGGTTTTAAAACTGCCGGGTATTTATGGCCATGCCAAACCAGGTCATAATAGGGCGTAAAAAAACGATAAAAAAATCATATAAAAAATAATAATTTGAATAAAAAGATTTCACAAATAGATTTACTTGTCAATAAACATTAGATTTCACAAAAAAATCAGCGACTTTACTATAAAAACAAAAAAGTTAGAAGGGGTATTTTGAATTTTCATGATTTTCAAATTTTG
>LS056613.1:0-11997 GCA_900241095.1 Acartia tonsa
ATTGAACATTTTATATCCGCTGAAATCTGTTTATAATACGATGCGAGAAATAACTATTCTTTATTACAAAAAAAACTTTGTCAAATTCCACACACATAATTTAAATCGCTAAATCTCCTTATATAAAGTAATAGTATGTATATGATTATTCTCCTTTACAGTGTAGCCTCTCATAGGTACAGGGATGGCTTAAAACTTTTTAGGAAAAAGTAACACCACCCTCCAAATAGAAATTGGCCTCAGAAAAAATTACCCTTAAAATAATATTTATAATTACTTTTTTAAAAACTAAAAGTGAAAGTTGGGGAAGGTTGACTCAACCCACTCCGCATAACCGCTAGTATAAAATAAAGCCATATTCCAATTAACATTGATCTTATCTATCTCTCACATTAATAACTTTGTCTTTATCTTTCTTCCATGATTTTCAGTATCTTTTTTTAAAGAATGCATAATTTGAAAATTTAAATATAACAGGAAGGGTGTGTTACAGGACTAACTAAAAAAAAGGATTTTGTTTCTAATTCTGGAAACTTGTATTGTGTCATATTATTATTTAACTCTGCATGCTTATTAATGCTAAAATGTTAGTTAGTTATGATTCTGTGTAATATATTATTCCTTTATTTTTACCTCAGGCTTTGTCACAAGAAAACGTTACGGTGTAAATAAAATGAGTTGAGAATAAGATAGGGGCCGGGGTTGAGTAACTATTTTCTTATTTTGATTTAATGGACAGACAGACATTCCTCCTCATTCATATTGTATAGTTTGGAAATTAATCATTTGATAACCAAGTTGTACTTAGGAAAAAGGTACAAACAATCAGACATCCCACCTCTTTCATTTTGTATAGTTTTGATTGGGTATTATTTATTATTAGATAACCATATTGTACCTAAAAAGTAGGTAAATCTTGTTATACAAATAAACAGACTTTTCTGATGGTAATATTTACTCTACATCTAAAGTTTCTTATTATTTGTGAGAATATGACATAAGATGTGTTTCAAGTACTCTCCTTCTTACATTATTCTTAAGATTAATTGTTCTTTCACAATAGTTGCTTCTTTTAAGGGGTCTGTTATGTAAAAATATTAAGGCATTCATAGGAAATAATTGATTAAGATAAAAATTAATAATCCTATATAATTTTGAAATAGAAAAAAATATTTTAGTGGCCAGGTTATCTTGAAACAAGCGGTCACGCCCCTAGAGGCCTCTAGGAGTATTGAGGAGGGAGGAGTTGAATTCCATAACCCATTTTTTTTAATTTTAGATTTCCCTTGGGAGGGTGGTGGTAACCTCTCCCAAAATAGTTATAAACCTTCCCGGGACCTATAAGAAGCTACCCTGTAAAGGTGACTCGACCGCAGCAGTTAGCGATATCCTTCGGTACAAACAGACAAACATCTTGTTTCTTTATTATAAGGATTGGCGGCTGAAAAACCTTGCAGCTTTATTACATAGAAATAATTTGGATGGGAAGCAGTTTAGATTGTAAAAGATTTACAACTTTTCGTATTTTCACCAAAACACTGTAAGAAATATTAACTAATCTCTTATTTATTTTTTTACAGTACAGTTGAAAAACTTGTTAATACACTTTTGATTAACATGAGTTTACATATATTTCATTAAATAGAAATTATTTTGTTTCAACCTTCGTTGCTACAATTTCTTTTAACTTTGGTATTATTTTCTAAGTTAATAAGAATTAGAACAGAAAAAAATACATTTTGTCGCTTAATTATAATTATATAATTTTAAAATAATTGGAGGAAATTAATCTTTCCTAAACCCAACATTTGAATTATTAATCATTTAATTTATATTTGAGTTTTTTTTAAGAAAATGAGAAACTCTTTTAGGAAAATTTTATATTAATGGAAAGAAAAATTGTAAACCTTCATATCCCATTTCTTTTTTTATATCCTAAACACAGGATCAGAGAAAAGAAAAATTGAAACTGTTTTCCTTGTTTTATTTTATGTGGTGATTCTGTTTCTGTGTGTATTTGTATGTGTATGTGTGTGTGTGTATTTGTGTGTGCTCATGTGCGTTCAGAATTAAAGGGACATCAGATGATGAATAACTTCCTAATTTCATTATGATATCTTGGCTAATCAGTACATCTTCTAGTGACAATGACCTTCAATTACCTGATTTCCTTGTTTGTTCATTGATTTCAAAAAATATACATAAGAAATATATTTACATAAATGTCAATTTCCTTTTTAAAAAAATGTTATACTTAATAAAAACGACATTATTGCCATTAATCAGTCCAACCAACAATACCTTCATTTTTGTTAAGTTAAGATTTAGCAGAAAATATTTGGGCAAGGTGTGCAAATTTAAATATTTTATCCGCAGCATTTAAACCCTCTTTTTTCCCCAAGAATAATCACGAGGTAAAGATTTATTTAGCTTTAACAGTATTGATTTTGCGCAATTTTAAACAAGAATGGCCTTTTTTTAAGCTGAGCAACATTAAGCCACACGTTTTTTTAACAGCTGCGGTAGCTAAAAAATGTGGTTGATAAAGAATATCTTTTGAAATACAGCTGTCAATATGTTTGCTATCAGCAGCTAAAAATTGACGGCTTACGAGTCCAGTTAAAGAATTAAGTTAAAATTACATGAATATATATCTGCTCCCCTATCAAATAAGGATAAACAGTTTCTAAATTTCTTGTTAGATTAATTGTCAGTAATTTGTTATTATGGGACAACAATGTAAACCGATGCAACTTTTTTGGATATAAAAAGAGCATTTGATGCAATACAACCCACCATACTCGCATCTTATTTAATTGGACGTGATGGAATAAAAGCCTTTTGTTTGTGTGAGCTGCATCCAACTACTTCAATTTGTATTCCGGGCTGGTCCAGGCAATTTGTTTTGTTTTAAAACAATACAAATACTATTTAATAATTCCCTATGTTTTGTTGTTTTCTGCAGATTGGCCATTCAAGGGTTAAACTCATTAAAAATCAAAAGCAAAAGAATCAAACTTAACAAACCAGTTTTTATTCTATTTTACTGGGGGATAAAAATGTTTATTTCTGTATCAGATAGATTCATGATTTTAAACGAATGTCCCATTTTTATTGCTAAGTTTGCATCATACATTGTTTGTCAATTGGTTGGCCCCATGCATTGCATATTTAAACGGATATTAGACAAGAACTTCCTAGTTACAAATAAAGAATTGCTTCATTCATTTTTAAAAAGAAATCAATACCTAACGTTTAAAAATTTTTTAAGATACATTTTGTCTTTAACTAAGGTGAGTCTATATTTTCTTCAGTAATAACATGGAATTAAGTTATGTAAGATTACTGATTTTCCTTGTTTATTGAAGGTTTTGTAAACTTTAAAAATAACGTGTTTAGAATTTTCTTTTGAAATTGAGCTTTTGGAATATTTTACTTAATTACCATATACTCTTATTTGGTGTTGAAATATTGATAACTTATTTTTGCTGCTCGAGTATGGACTATATTTGTCTAAATATTTTTGAGTTAAATCCTAGTTGCTAAATATCCTAATGTGAAAAATGCACTCAAAGTACGAAAACAATACACAAGCAATTTCCTTATACAAATATAAACAAGGACAATTATTTTCTTAAATAGCGCAGTAATAACAAGCTTTTAACATTTCTTATAAAATGAGCAATTCAGTATGATAGAGTTGGAGTAGAGAAAATTCTTAGGCAATTTATGATCAAAATTGTTCAGATTAGATTGAAAAATTCATAAAAAGAAATAATTTTCTAATGTGCTTTTGCTTATAAATCACTGAACATAGCATTTTTGATTTTAATGTCATTTTTATATTTAGATATTGATGATTTTAATTTGTTAAAGTTTACTAATCTAAAAATGATTAGATTAATTTTACGTCCATACTATTGAATGGCATACAGACATTAATATCACGGAGTAGCTGCGCTACTAAAACTATATTTTTGTCAGAATAAAACATGATGATTGTATTTGTCAGGTAGGTAGGGCTTCATTCAATAAAATTTCAAATTCATCTCTGAAAGTTAAATTATTTCAGTGAAAATTAGGAAAGTTGTTCCTCATTTGTTGAGTCATTTTCTAAGGAATGTTTGTACTCATTGGCCGCAGGTGGGGGTCTCTTATATCAGCTGTTACCGTCCCTCTGGCCCCAGAAAGGGAGAGGACAAAGTCAGGAGGAGATTCAGTAAGGGGGAATAGAGGGTCGTTATCGTAGCGGTCAGCCTAGCCCGACCTTTTCCCTTCCCTTTTTGCCTAAGATTACACACCTGATTCATTCAATATATTTATTGTGCAATTGTAGACTAAACTTACACATTTTTACTTACAAACATTTACAGACACACAAATTTTAACATAAACAGACCACACATACAAACACATTCCAGAATTAAAAGAGCCAAACAAACAGACACGCATATTTCGGATGTTTAAGTTAATTTGAGGATGTGTTGATATTCAGTTTTCAATTTAACCTCGTGCTAGCTGCTAGTGCTCGATAATATTCATATAAATCTAATTAATTTTAAACTAGATCATTTTGTTTTGATCTTGACATAGCTAAAATAAAAATAAATGTAGTTTCATGAAAGGCTAAATTAGATTTATTGCAGTTTTCCACAGTTAAAGAATGAATAGTATAAATTCCTTTTTTGGTGGCCCCGGCAAATATTCAGACCCGATCCTTGATTTTTTCATGAAAAATTTCTATAACATCATACGGGTTTTTAAAAAGAAATTTTATTCAGTTCACTAAGTAGTCAAACTCTCATTTACTCATTCTAAAATATTACCTTTTTCAATTAAAGAATACCGTATTATGGTTAAAATTATGAGTTTCCAAGATTTATAGAGGATATATGTATAAAAGTTTTAAAATGTGATATTTTGAAAATTTGCCATATCTTCAAAATAAAGTTGTGATCGTGTAGATGGAAATATGAATTTTTATTCCTATTTACCCTTTCTGAATGCTATTTATTCACATGTGGCATACAGTTGTAAGTGTGAAAGCGAAGACTTATAATTAGGCTTATTCTGTTCGCCTATATGACGTCTTGTAATATAAAACTGCAGATATAAAACTATGTATTAGTTAACATAATTCCGTAAGCAAATCATTTATGTTTTGTCATTTATACAACAGTTTGTTAAGCACTTTTAATAGATGTATGTACAATGCGTTGCTTTTGTGTAAATTGGCATCCTTGTTATAGATATATATTTACATAAATCTTTACTACAGTTTGTTGACATTCAATATTTGAAGCTTGAAAAATATTTGAAATTGTTATTATACATAGTTTGTACTTTGCAGTATTGCTTTGCAGCCGCTTATCTTAAGACAGCTGGCAATGGCTGCAAGAAACTGATGCAGCTGAACGAATTAATTTACAAAAAGTTTACTCTTGGAATTTCTTTATCTATCTGTGGTGTAAATTGCTGCGGCTGTAAATTGTAAAAATACATTTAATGCAACTGCGGTGTTTTATGCTCTGTCTTTGCAAATGTATCAGCATAATATTGCTGCTGCGCCTGTCTATCCTCATCATGTAGCATAACATAGCCTCGTCTTGGACACAACAAATATGCTACAAAACTTTTATGTATACACGCATCCAGATTTTACTAGATTTTCCCCGTCATACGGCCTTTGTTCATTGAAAGCTTTACAGCTAAAAAATGTCCATTTAGTTTTCCCAAAAGTCATTTTTCTTAGTCATTAGTACCTTAGCATAGGTCAAAAATAATCTAAGGCCATTTTCATAAATTTAAAATGTGTCTAATTGTTGTTTGACAAGAAAATCAGTGTTTAAAGCATTTAAAAAATAAATTATATAGTATTTATTTTTATTTTTGATTTAGCAATAATAATAATACCCTTTAAAGCTTAAGAATTATAAAAAACAACGCTCAAAATAAAACCACTGGGTACTGGGTAGCACCATTTTTTTAAAGAGGGGAAGGGAAGTGTGTTCGCTAACCACTTTGAGTTAAAGCACTGAATAATCTCATTCATTTTATTTCATTAAATGTATATTTAAAGAATACTGCCTGGGCCAATCTGCATATGTATATTCAGAGATGAAAATTAATTCATTTAATATTAATCATTTCCATGACAAGTTAAATCTACGTGGTGGTTAAGGGTTGGTCTTGGTTTTACATTATTAGGCTTAAAACCAAATCTTATCATGATTAAGGAATATAAAAACAAAATTATTGAGCTTAATGTTAAAAGCAACTTCTATAATATCATACATGTTTTTCTTTTCGTTTGTCCGTTAAGATCTTGCTAATTACTAGAAGGATTGAGTATTCAATTTTGGTAATATTCACATTGGTCCTGGGATGGTTTTAGTCTATTTTACTGCCTACCTCTTCCTTAGAGGCTTGGGGCGTAATTGCTAGTTTTTAAATTTAAATAAAACTTCAATTATTCCTTTGTACATGTTTTGCATAAATAAGAATTTTAAAACCGAAAAATTTTGTACAGAATTTATTTTTATATTTTAAGATGCCTTAAGCTTTTAAACCTCTCCTTTACATCTTTTGAGTTAATATATTACTGTCAATATTAAATGTTGAAAGAGGTAAAGCAAAATGTATTCCATGCCCACAGGGTCCAAAAAAATCTTTCAATATTGAAAATTTTCATGCTTAAGATTGGTTAGCTGTTTTGGAAAAAAAAGTCTAATTATTTTATTCGAACTTTAGAAAAAAAACAAGTTAAATGAGTTAAAAATGGTTTCTCATCTTTAGTATGGCCCTAAGAACCTCTAAAACAATGGTCTCAAAAGTTTTTCTGTGTGTTTGTGTATCACATTTTTTTTTAAAAATCCCTGTTACAAAAATGGTTTAATTGCACCTATCCCCTATTTCGAGATGGAATTTACTAAATGGCACTTTCCACCCTGTATTTTAATATTTTGAGTAGATTTAAAGTGAAATATTATTGAAACACGTATGTACTACTCTCTTCCTGTTTTAAAATATTTCAATTTTACTTTCATATTTGTGTCATAAGTGTAAATTTAATAATAAAAAAGAGATTATTTTTTTAAACTTTGTGAAGAATATAAAACCCTGGTTAATAGCCCTGACATTGGAAGTCTTTCAAACCTGGAATTAGATGAATTCAATTTGATATGGAGATTGTCATTGCCTTAGGACTCAACTCTGCCAACTTGATAAGCAGTTCAATATACTCACACACACACATACACACATACACATTGACTCTCACCCACACACTCATAAAACAGATTACTTTCAGCAACAGAACTTGAGATTATTGGTGTAATTTCTTTTCTAAATCTCTTCAATTGATTGTTGAAAAATTATGGTATTTTAACTTGAAATTTCTTGTCCGTCGTTTATCTTGTTTATTAGATTATGTAACGTTTGTTTTATAGGAAAATAAATAAAAAATATATTTTGCTTTTTAAAAAAAAATCCACAAAAAATATTTAATGAAAAAAGTATAAAATTGCCAGTAATGCTAATATTACACAAATTGAATGAATTGCTTATTTTTCAAAATCATTTTATGCTATTTAGAAAATCCACTTTTCTCTTGGATTAAAGTGTACAGAGTTCACATTTTTGTAGTGAATCTTCTCTATAAGTCTTTAATGTGGTTGGTTAGTTATATGTATGTCAAAATAAATTGTTGAAAAATTGAAGAAAAAAGTAAGAATCTTGATTATTTTTGTTCTAAAGGGAATTTGAATGACTTAATTAGAATATTATCTTTTTATATAAGGATAAAGGATGGAGCTTACTTACCTTTTAACTAAACATCCGTGTTATTTTTGAGAGAAAAAAGATAATGGATAAAAATTCAATAAATTCGCAGCTAATCAATAGACTATAAAGGGATAATATTTCTTTTTTATAAAAAGAATATTTTCAATGATAAAATATTTTTAAGGTATTTTATTGTTTCTATCATTTTTAAAGAATCTGTAAATACCTAATCTTTTAATTGGAAATCAATTAAAAATTCTTGTTCATCTCTCCTAATTGCTATACAAATTTTCTTTGTAATTTGATCTTTTGTATTTTTATTGTAATATTTAACGGCTAATTGTCTATTATAGAAAGAGGTTTGTTTGTATTTCTTTTACTTTAAATCTCAAAGGTTGTGTTTCTGATTTTTATTTTGTTTTCTCGGGGATCTTAAGAGATAAGAAAAAGGACGATAAATATATATACGTCAACAATAATGTTAAACAAAATTACTTCTACTGTAGATGACAAATATTGGTTGAAAAGTATAGACACCGCTAGTTTGAAACCATTCTATCAAATTCGACAGAAATACCTAAAGGTTTTGAGCTATCGAATAAGATAACGTGGTTATAAAACTTTCTTCGAGTATCAGTGTAATTTACAGTCCAATATGCCATCCCTCCTCTTACCTCACTTTACTATATTTTACTTCTTCGTCCTTTAATTCTATTCCCTAAAGTCTAGAGGCTAATCCACCTTCTTTAATAAAGAAACCATCTTGCTATATCTCTCTTATGATGTAATGTTCTGTTTCCTGGGTGATAAATTGTCTTATATTATATTGGTTTCATCCAAAATATATTTTTCAATTTTTCAACAGGCTAGTTACACAAGTTATATCTTTTAACTCCACGCACTTCATTCATTCTTTTTAAAACTTCATAAAATTTTTATTTACAACCTATTATAGAATAAACGCATGCTGTAATAGTTTCTATAGTGTTGGTTGTTTGTTATTACTGCTCTATTTAAGAACTTTCCTTGCACTAATATACATATGATACGTGTGGCTCCACCCCTAGCCCTTGGGTGAAGGATGGCTTTAGAAAAAATAAAAATTTTAGAGGACTGGGACAATTTTTTTACAAGAAGGATGCAATGTCCCTGAAAATATCTTAAAGCCATCACAGGACCAGTAGGTATATTCTCTTAGATGCACAACCTTGTCGGTTTAGTGGTTATCAAGGTCTTAAGTTTCAGATGGACAGAAAGACATTCTACTACTTAGTATAACAGATTTGAGCTTATTTTCAGTTATCAATAAGATTAATCAAGTATTTTTTAAAACAACTGCTTCACCCTAAAATAGGGGCAAGCGTCATTTTTATTGAAAGTGGATTCTCCCTGCCAGGGAGAATCCACTTCCACAGGGAGTCCCTGCCCCACGCGAAATACCCTAAAACCATGGTAAATGTCAAGTAGGAATATTCACTAAAAATATTTTATTTTTTCCCTATGTAATGTCAATTTATGTGTGTGTTTGTGTGTGTAAGATGTATTAGCAACTAGTGAAGATAAGTATTGAGAGATCAATTTAAACTTTCAAAACAACACACAGATATGAAAGGAGACGCATACTTTCCCTGGTTTTGCTGCATGGGCAGGTTTTGAACCCATCCTCTAAAAAAAGTAGCTAAAAGCAAAAAAAATGCCGTTAATCAAACAAACCAGCGTTGTATATAACATAAATTCATAGAGAGAATGAGGGAAGCAAAGCTTTATATAATTTTAGGGAGGGAGAAGACATTTGGCTGTTTATTACACAGGTACCCAAAGTTATATAAGCACTTTATCTTTTGGCTAATAAACTTTGGGTACTTTTACTGAATTTTAATTAGTTAGTTCAAAACTAGTGTTGTCTAACGTTTCAACCAATCTACAGGAGTGGTAATTTTCAATTGTAATTATTTCAATTGGGATGTTTAAAATCCCTGTATATTTTTTAGAATTAAAAGAATTAAGCAGGGGAAGGGTGGAGGGGGGGGAGTATTTTGAAAACAATGTGATAATGTTATGAAAGTTTGTAAATGGGCACTGGATCATTTTCTATGTTTTGGACATTGTTGACACTTACAACTACTTGTACAGACATTCAGGGAAAACGACTGTTCAATCGTAATCTAAGTAATTTTGTTTATTTTTATTCATTTTGTCCCAGCCTATACACAATTATCTGTTTAAATGTTAATCATAATTACATGTACAGACAGACTTGTAAGACATTATTATAGAGATGGCTGCGTGTTTTCAAAAAGCTTAAAAATCGCCATGTAAATATAAACATACGAACTTTCCGATTATGATTATATAGTAGCTATGCTTTCGAAATTGTACCTAAATGTTAAAGGGATCATCATACAAAGTTATCAAGATATCCCATTAAAAATTAAATAATACCAGCTATGCAATAATCTTGTCCAAAATAATAGATTTTCCTTATTAATTCTACAGAATGTCGCAGTATGCCTCAATTCTGAAATACAAGTATAGGTAAATGCAAGAGAAATAAATCAATTTGTGATTAATTCAGCTCATAACAATAAGACAATTTCTTATTAATCTTAATCAATTTTTGCTTGTAAATTGAGTTTAAAAATTATACACTTCTATTTTAAAAATTACAATATTTAGGTACTACTTTAAAGTGTTATTTTTCTCCGATTGGCCTATTCTTTTATCCCTGGTTTATAGTTTTTTTCTTTTTTATTAATTCTTGCCCTACCTAATTCTTGTGAAAAATTGATATAATATTAAAGTCATCGCAGACTAGTTTAGATTTTATTGAATGCAGTATTTTTGCTTCTACACATTTAGTTAAACTTGGGATTTCAAATTATCTTAACTTTTTAGAAATGGACACCGTATTTTTAATTTTATATTGTTTAACAAACGGACGTGTGGGCATAGCTTGTTTTTTAATAGCTGTGCTACTACAATACAATATGAATATAACTAGCGGCTACGCCCCTAGCATTTAGTGGCTATGTTTTCGAAGGAGAAGGGGCTATAAAAAAATATCTTAAAACCATCCCGAGATTAAAATCTGTAAATAGAAAAGCCTTTATAGGACCTATGTGAAGCTTGCTCTCAATCAGTTCAGTAGTTATCGAGATTCTAAGCTTCAGACACAAAAACTAAGACGTTGAATGTACTTTAAATTTGTAGTCTTTAAAAATGTGGCAAGAACGTTATATGTAGAAAAACATTTACTATAATTTCTTGCCTCAAGAGCTGATGTACTTTAACCCCCATGCATAGCTTTCTTCGCGTTTAATAGATAATTTCAGACATTTTTTGTATACTCTAAAAGTCCACATAACAAGAATAGTTATATCCAAAAATGTCGCAATTTTAAAGATATTTTGTTGTTGATTTTTGTGTATTTTTGCCAAATGTACATAATCCATAATTGTCCGAACAATCTAAATTCTTGTTTAGTTCTTAGCTTTTACAAATAAAGGAGTGTCAAATATGTTTTCAAATAATGATATGTAAAAGGAAAGAAGAAGGAAATCAGGAGGGAGGGAGGGAGAGGACATTGGACTATAAATTACACTGGTACCCAAAGTTTTATAAACACGTTCTTTCATTCGTTAAAAAATTTAAGGTTCTAAGTAGATGTGTCTAAACTTTTCAACTTTATCAGGGAGGTACACCATTGTATCCTCCATTGTCTTATCCCTTAAGATCCTTGCAAATTATTCAATAACATAAATTAAAGCAGTATTATATAACATTTAAATATAAAGAAAGTTAGATAATAAAATGTTCTCGCACCGGTGACTCCAAATTTTCCAGCGTTTTTATATTGTTCAGTAATCTAGTGGCGATCATGGAGCGATATACAATCATTAAATTGTTTTATTTTAGTGAAATATGTCAGTGATGTACGGGGATATTGATGGTTAAATTAATCTACAATTCTTACATTCCTCTAATACTTACCAACTACTACAGGCAGAACAAAATGAGGGGGGAGATTAATTTAACATTCATTTTCCAATCCGTGTGATCCTGCAAATATATAGTAATGTTTGTCTGTCTGTCAGTGTGGTTTATGTGAAATTCTTTTGTGTAAACCATTATATAACTGGAGTTAACTTGTTTTAATTATTACTAATTTTACTCAAGTACATGCCATGTACTATTTTATTTACTAGTTGCTTCGCC
>LS056614.1:0-11996 GCA_900241095.1 Acartia tonsa
GAATTTAATGATTAATGGCTTATTTTCTTCGTTTTTTAAGGGAAATTATGAAACAACCAAAAAAAATTACAGTTTTTGTTGAAACACAGATTCAAAAGAGAAACGGGAGATGGATAAATAAAAAGAGAGATGGCATAATTAAAACGAAAGGAGAAAAAAGAGATTGAAACAAGAGAAACAAAATAAAGAAAAAAAATAGATAAATCAGAAGAAAAAACAATTAGTTAAATCATATTAGCTTCAGATTTTGATAAATACTGAACCGATTGAGTTCTTGTTATTTTTTTGTTCCCGGATAGTTTTAGGATTTCTAATTTTTATATCTAAGTTTGGATTTAGGCTATTTTCGTACTCCTACGAATACAGCGCTCCTTGATGCTGAAAGAGCAGCCGGTAGTATATTAAAAAAGATTTTGTTTTGGTTACTTAAACAAGGATGACAATATCGATTGAAGCACACCAACCCATAATTATTCTCCTGAGAAAGCATGAGTAAATAAATATTCAATATTTGATATTAATAAACATCAGGAAAAGAGAAGACATTGGACTGTAAATTACTGATTTACTCAAATTTTTAAAATTATATCTATTTCTTTTGCTCTAAAACTTTGGGTACTTTTATTGAATTTTGATTGGTATGCTTCCATACATTTAATCTACAGGGTGGGTAATTTTGTTTGTCATCATTGTGGATGCATACAAATTTAACGTCCGTTGTCTTATCCCTTACTTTCCCTGATAAACATGGAAAGTAAACAAAATTATTTCTGGGAACATAAAGGATTAGACGACTTAAGATGAATGGGGAATTTTAGGTTTTATAAATATAGGATTTTATTCAATATTCTCATTATTATATGTTTGTGCTTTTTGAATTTGAATTCCTCTAAAATTTGGAGTTTGATTGACTACCCACTGCTACTATGCTGGATGCGTTCCAATTATAGTTAGGGTAGTAGATGAAATATTATACTAAGACACAAATTAAATACAATGAGTTAGGACTTGCGGACAAGTACAGTGCAACGAAAGGTCTTGCAATAGAAGATATTAGACCCTCAAAATTTTCAATAAAAAAGTGTATCTTTTTATGTTTAATTAGATTACACAAGTAAATGTTCAGACACCCTTTCCTATCTAAGACAGAATACTATTTTTTTTTCCAGCGAGGGAATGAGACCGAATATTAAATTGGTCCCCATAAGATACCTCATTCGTTGGCTTATAACATTATTGAATCTTATTTGGGTTATAAAACTCAAGTTAATTCAAATCTATGAGACGTAATCTTGTTTTTCATAAATTTAGGAGTTAATCAATATTTTGTTCATTGTCTTATCCCCTAGGATCCCTGCTTTCTTATCTGAGTTTAAAGTAGGAAGTGAGACAAAATCTATTTTAATGTATTATATAACACCACAAGACTATTTCCTCATGAAAACAGGGATGAAACTTTCCTAAAAATAAAAAAAGTATACATTATAGATGTAAACTATTGATATAATCTAACTTCTACCGTGAATTTTTATTAGCAAAGCTATCCTTTAAGTCAAAATGTCTGTCTGTCAGCCCGAATAGAATGCGGGACACGGGATTTTATCAACTCCTATTACAGATAGACGACTGAGACTTCTAGTCCTTGTCGGTCGGACTGCTTTTGAGGTGCTGTTACCTGTTTTTAACATATCTTTTGTATTTTTGGTCAGATTTAATTTTTTTTGTTATATTGAAATCCATGTCCAATATAAATTTTGAATATCTCCCCTCGTCCCTGATTTCCTTTGGAACTGAATATTGCTGTGTTACCCTACTGAGCTAAAAGTTTGCGAATTGAAAAGATTGTCCCAGGGGGGTCCCACATACAAATAAGCTTGCGACACAAAACTATGAGCTAATCTTTATAATAATAGAGTTAAATAGAGTTTTCAAACCCTTACTTTTTTTCCCCCTAAAAAATGTTTTTTATTTATGTTTAAAATATTTTAATAACATTGATATTGTCTTTTTCTTTTTTTATCAAAACTCTGCTGAACTTATTTAATATTTCGATTGTGTCCGCGATTGAGTTTTAAATTGCAATTATAATTTTTTAGGAGCTATTTTGTCCAATATTTATGTCGACATTATGGTGTCCCTATCTATATGTAGATGACACAGCATCATTCAAGTTTAACAGAGATTCTGTATTATTTATTGAACTGTTTTAGAAACCTATTTAAACTATACACGACAAATACCTGGAGTGTTATAGTTCTTATATCCATTATTTATATATTAAGTCTATTTCCTGAACATTTTCCTTTAGCTCCCTCCAACCCCTCTATATAGTCCACCCCGCTGGGCGTCTTTTCAAAGATAAGTATTAAGTATTCAGCTTGCAAGCCCTGTGTGTGTGTGCATCCTTTTATTCCAAAGCATCATAGCTAAAATAATCTCTTTAGGAGCGAAGCTTCTCTACCATATGTCCTTACGTTCTTTTATGCGCTCTAAATTAGTTAATACGCATGTTGGACGGTTTGTTTTGTGGTAGATTCTATTTACCCGAATTTAGCATAAAAATTATTATCTTTTGTTTCTATCCTTAAAATGCAAAATGCATTTTTTTATTAGGAAACCAAACGGCTTTTGTTTCTTTGATAAAATCTGTTCATCTGTTTGATACTATTTTTGACATTATCATTCTTGTTAAAAATACAGCGAATAATGCGAAGCCTCTTGAAATAGTTTTTAAAGTTTATTTGAATACAAAGTGTGGCAATTATAATTAATTTTATGTAATTTAATATCTCTTACTAAAGTAAAATAATTATTTTTTAAAATGTTTTTTTTTAGCGTATTAAGCCACAAATTCAGTCGGATAGATACTAAAGAACCGTTTAATTTTCAGTGGACTGATATGGCACCTAAAGAGAAAATATTTTAATCACCAATTAAAAATGATCATTAAACAGCAAATAATGGGAAAATGGAGAGAGGGTGAGTACGGTACATATACCTTTTGTAAGATTTTCTTACGAGATATTAATTGAGAATAGACATAAACACAAAATGTCATTACAACATTATATTTGCCTATTTTAAAGATAGAATACATATATGTGAATAAGTTATGAATAATCTGATAGTCTCTTTAATAATCAGTAAATTTTCAATTTAAATAAGAGATATTTTTTGGTGAATTATAGGTCACCCAACTTCAAGGAAAATAGCTTAAAACCTTAAAACGTATGACAAATAGTTATATTCCAGAAAAGTGAGTTAGATGCTTTTGTTTCTCAAAATATTTGTGTTTGTTAATATTGTCTGTAAATAAAAATGACCTAAGAATGAGAGATAAGCTAAATTTGTCGTAAATTATTGTTTGATGTCATGTCATTTATATCATACAGTTGCACAGGGAAAGGTATTATAAAGAATAAAATAAAAAGAATTGTTTTAAACAAATCTAAAGCATAACTATACACGAAAATATAAACCTTCCCTTTAAAAAATCATAAACTAGCAACTAAAGTTGTTTTGAGGTACATTCTCATAACGTTAATTTCATTTTTATAAGCAAAGTCTTTTATATGATTAAAGTCTGTACGTCCGTTACAGTTAGCTCTTTTAGTCAATTTAAGCATTATTAGAATAGGAAAATGAGTCCTTAAACAATAAGTACGATTTAGAAACTTTTTGACAACAATTATTTGTATAGTATTCATCTTAATTTTGGAACGATGATTCCTAGGACAACAAGATACACTATTTTAAACGAATAATCTCTTTAACTAAGTCCCAAAATGTAAGTATGTCCTTAAACAGAACCCTGTATTTTGGTAATTTTTGCAACAAGTTTATACTTTTAAAGTGACTTTCTGCTTATAAAGTTTTCACATTTTACAAGTAAACATGTTTGCTTTACCTTTCATGGATGTTGTCATCCTTGTTTTGTTCATTTCTTTATAATATCCATACATGTCTGTTCATGTTACAAGGTTCCACAAGAGTTATCTCTCATTTAACCAGGATGAGGATTTCCATATTATATTCTTTCTAAATCTAATTCGACTCTAGGCTATAGGAGCTCTGCATTCGATTTGGGAGGGTACGGGGCGGAAAACACCTAAAACAAACCCCGAATTTTTTTATGAATGAAATAGTACATGAATATAATATTGAGAACTTGAAATAGTATTCTTTGTAGTTTGATTAATATCTTTCCTAGTAAAATAACACTAAGTGACTAAAATGCAGAATAAAACATTTATTCCAATAATTTTATTTTAAAATTTTAAAAATGAAAATTTAAAGAGACTATTTTATTTTTCAATGTTTTACAGAGTAGCTTCAATGATGATGCTTTTGTTGGCTTTGTTAAAATAATATTCCCTGACCTTGTCATCTTCTTTATTTAGGATTTAGTGCAATTAAATTTTATATAACATCTATTTTAAAAAAAGTCTCTAAGATAATTAGCAATGTATTGTGTACCTTATTTGACCATAAAAACTTAATTCACATTGTACAAGGTCTAATTTGTTTCCAAATTTAAATCTTATTAACCTAAAAGAGACGCATATTTGGAAGCAGCTCGGGCTCAGCTACGTATTGAAAATGGAAGCTGGGTGTAGCAGCTGCGGCTTGTTTTAAACTAATGCGTCTCACTTGTCAATTGAACAGAAGACTGCGGTTACTTTACAGGTTGTTAAAAATGTAACTGAATACCGCTACGGCTTTTCAGACCAAATTATAACTTGTAGAGAAGGTAAAACTAATCAATTCCAAATGCAGCACCGTCTAGTTCTACCCATAAAACCTGGAGCTGACTCGCAAACAACTGTGGACAGTTTGAATTACAGATCTTGTAAGATGTCCACTAATTTTAAAATTATTATGGAAAGAGATCTTTTATATAGTTCAAAAAATCGTATTTTTAGTTTGAAATTGTTTACATTCTCACAAGATTAATAAACAAATGCAAAAAATAATCTTTAAAGATATAAATTATTTGCTTATGCATTGCAATTATATAAGACTATTGTATTTTTCACCTATTTTGCCATCAATTAATTTTTAAATTTTTAAAACGCTTAGCTTTATATATAATAAAGTAGAAGGATGGACGTTAGTTGATGAGTAAGAATGGATCTTAGATCTCACTAACTTCTGATGCGGTTGGATTCTTTTATCAGTGAAGGTGTACGTTCTTAGAAGAAACGAAAAGGTCTTGTAATTTTCTTCTTGTGTTGTTGAAATATATTGTATTATACTTGATCAATAATATCTGCACATCCAGGTTTTGCCAGGGTGTTTTAACCTTGTAGGAATGACAAGGGGGCTCTTGAAACACCCTATGCCCCTCTCCCAAACAGCCATCAAATCAAGAAAAAATGCATATTTTTTGTCGTTGGTCCATTTATATTATTTGTAATATCATAAAAAAAAACATTGAATTATTCAACTCTCTTAGATGCTGTGGGCGCAGCCTTTAGTGAGGATATGAATAATATTGGCTGGACACAAATATAATTCTTATTCGCTTCCTTTTTCTTTATCTCTTTGTTTGCCTACTCACTAATCCATGCTTATTGTACAATAAGAGACAAGTTCTGGGGACTATTGATTATTGTAGCGTCACAATATGGATGTAAAGTAGCATCAGGACAAATATTATGTTATCAAAAGATTTTAGAAATTACCCAAAAAAGAATATATAGCAATGTGAATTCATACAAGCTTAAACTCTGTCTCTTTCGGTTTATCTAAAAGGAGAGAAACTAAACTTGGGTTCGTTAAGAATTGAATGTGTTAATTGTATTTTAAGTTTAAAAAGTTATATGATAATTTGCTTTGCTACTCATAAACAAAATTGCTCTAGATACAAATATATTTATCATTCACACACATTGGTGAAAGCTGAAACTAAATATATAATACAAAGTAGATTGATGTCTGCTAGTCTGTCTGTCTTCATTTATTTCACTTCCGATTTTGCTGTTATTTTCATGGAAGATACCTAATGGTCATGTATTATTTTCCTCGGGATGAGACACCACCTCCTAAAAACACTAAAAGAAATATTAGGAGAAAAGTGAAAGAGTAGCTACATAAAAAAAACTTACCTTGAGGATAAAAGTGTCACGTGTCGATAGTTTGATGAACAGAGTTTTATCCTTTATACAAGAAACTGTATTAGGGGTTGTCAAAATAACCATAAAAGAAATAAGAATAAAAATCCAACTCATAGTTAGTTGATAAAATAGTAAAAACAATATAAATTTCCATGTAAATTTGATCATAAACAAACATCGTATTTTTGTAAAAGAAGAATTAAGTTATCTCAAGACTCTGTTTATATATGCTCTATAACCCAGCTTGTCTGTTTCTCCAATCATCATGTTGGGCTTTGCTACTTATGGATGCTATAATTCTTGTTTTATGTTAGTTAATGAAATGGTGTTTAGATATTCTTTAAAGTATCTATTGTATAGTAATAATACTAGGCAGTTTTATCCATAAACTTGATAAAATGTAATATAATTACAATTTCGCAAAAACATTAAATGTGACACTACCTAGTGTACAGTATTGCTAGCCTGAATATGTTTGCTCATAGGATTTGAGTCTAATTGTAATTCTACTGTTACAGATCATAAGTCCTGGAGCTAGATTTAAAGCTAAGGGAATATCTTCGGATTGGAAAAATGGTTAATAAAAATATTTAAATATAAATCAAACAGAAATTTAAAAAAAAATAACTCACATTAGGGTGTGGTTAGATTTAATTTCTCGAAATTTGGTTCTAAAATATTTTAATGAAGTCCAAAAGGTCGATGTACCATATGGTTTAGATTTTTAAGTAGCTGCGCATTTTTATGTACATTAGCTATTAATACAGCTTATGACCCAGTACTCTATTTGACAAAAAAGTAGCTGTAAATTATTGCAATTAAATGTTAATCGAATGCTTATGCATTTCTGAAAACTATTTCCAAACAAGTTAGTCTCTATTCATGAGAAAGAAATCTAATATTTAGTAAGATAGAAGTATCACAAAAAAATCCTTTTTAGTGTTCTTTTATAAACACTGGGTAATAAAATCAAGTATAACATTAAAAAATAATGTTGTAAAATTGTTTATTTCTTATCAAAAAGTAATAAAATGTATGTAATCATCGACCTTAAATGTCAAAGTCTATATAAATTAATAAATTCTTTAAATACATCCGAAATCGAATCGATTATACCATAAAAAAAAACAGAAGAATCCTTATTTTTTGAGTTATAATACTCGATAATATCTTTAATACAAAGTAGAAGGATGTCTGTCCGTCTGTCCGTCCGTCCCTTAAGATCGGATTCTACTCTTCAGGGAATATATCTATTGGTCCTGTGGTGGTTTTAGGCTATTTTTTTGGGGGTGGGACACCCCTAACTCCTCTAAAAACAAAAAATCCCTCCACCATTTTTTAGGCAGTTATTTCAAAATAATTGGCAGCACCAGAAATACTTAATTTTTTTAAAATTACCTCTTGGGGTAAAGCCCCTAGAGGCTAGTTTATATATGTATATTATAATATGACCCCATATCCACCCCAACTAAACCGAAATGAAATGCTTTGTTAAATTAAAACTACAAAACCGAAAACTTTGAAAACTAAATTAAATAATTTAAATAACTTAGTTATTAATAACATTTTCACAAATTACAAATAAAAATCAAGTTGATTTATATTTGGGATACCATAATCTTCATTGTTAACCTTAATAAAAATTAAGCTTTAATCTTTTGACGATGAAATTACAGACATCTTTTTATGACAGGTGCATTTTTCTATGCAAGAATTTAAATGTTTTTTTCTTTAAAAAAAGATACCGCTTTAGAAAAGCTTCAAATCGGTCTCGGGTGTTTTTAAGCCTTTATACTTTAAAACAAGGTTTTTAGATTGTTTTGGGCTAGTTAATTATTTAAGGGCAAATTTAGTATTCGTTGCAGATACAAGTATGGTTAATGATGGCTATTACTAGCTTTGTTCGTTTGTCAATATTCAATTTTAACATCTGTACTGAATTGATTTTGTTCTATTTATAACACAAAACACATATTAATTCAATTGGAATATGGAGAAAAAATTTTAGTTTGAATTTATAATTACAACTAAAATATTTAGGTTAAATAAGGAATGAAATGTGCTATTAAAGGACATTTAAAAGGTCATGTTTATTTTAATTTCAATTAGTTGAACGCACTGTACAAATGTTAATAATATCTACTGTTGAGTAATATACTAGGGTGTCAAATAGGCATGTTTTGGAGCCACTATCTCATAATATTTTACACTACTACCTACTACACTATTCTAAATTGCGCTTGATATGTTATGATATATTATGCAAGACTATAAAACTCAGATTAAAAGAGTAAAGGGCCTCAGGATAATCCCTGCTCAACAACAAAGAATTCAACAGAGGTTCCAGAAATATCTTTAAAAGCCATTGAATTTTTTATACCTTAACAAGATCTAAATTTGTATATAAAAACTAAGGTGAATTATGGAGTAACCTTTATTTATACTTAAGTTTGATTATCAAAATAAACATTGTAAATTTAAAGAAGCCAGATTTTAAATTTTTGTCAACATTTTACAGTATTTTTCAAAAGAAGATTCATATTCAAATTAAATTTATTGATTAAATCTACTTCAGCGCCTACTTAATTTATAAATGGTTAAAAATTGTAGAACCTTTCTAGAAGCAGAGAGCATTAGTAAGGTGATATAATCTGACAAAGACTCTGCAAATATATGTTTACTTAATTCAACTAAAATCTTATTTTTTAAAGGCGAAGCTTCTAGAAAATTAGGTTAGGAACTCTATTCGTCCGTTTATCCATAATGGGTAGCTTCTATCGTCCCTTTAGGTATGTTGGCATTGCCTTATTGATTTAAAACTTGGCAGAATAATTATCTTATCAGCAAGGTAAAATTTAGAAAACGTAGCAACTCTATTGTGATTTCCAGAAAACCAGACTTTTGGAAAAATGATTCTTAGAACGATAATTTTAAAAGTTGTTTTAAACGGATACCTTAAAATGCGCATGTAAGATAACGGATCAAGATTTAAGTATTTAATTGGTTAGGTGAGATTCAGCCATTTTTCAGGGGATTAGCCCAAGGTCTAAACAACCATGTGCATACAGGGATAGGGGATATGTACTCTGAATAAAAAAATAAAGTTTAAAAAGATAAAAAAATAAATGATCAAGTTTTAAATCAAGCTATATCGAAGTCATTCTCTGTCGGAATTAGTTATCAGTTAATTTGTTGTTATAATTTAATTAAATTTAATTAAATTATAACTTTTCCTATTATAAAGAAAATACGGGTATAGCCCCTTTTGTGGCAACGCACCTTAAGGGGCGATTCTTCGTATTTTTCACAGTAGGTTTTCTCCTATTTCTAGCCCCTGCGGGGCCAATTGCGTAACCCTCTGGCGCAATCACCTAACCCAATATAACCTAACCTAACCTAAAATAACCTATGAAAAGCCACTTTAAAAATAAGACGAATCGCCCCTTAAGCCCCTTAAGGGGCGATTCGTCTAGTTGCCAGAATAAGACTATTACCGGAAATATTTATGTCTTGTCAACCATGGCCACTTTTCCTAAATGCAACCTTGTCGACATCAACAATTATAATTGTAAGTTAAATGCAAGTTTATCTGTGAATTGGATATAAATGCAATTTCAAGTTTGAATTTCTTCTTAATAAATATCCCTTGTCCTTGTACATGAATACATGGTAGGTTTTTATCGTTCAAGTAACTTACTACCAGTCTTTAAAACCAGTAAAGATTATATACAATACATGTCAAACCTTACACTCGTATCTTTTTTAAATTTAGAATTATGCATTTAAATGGTTTTGGTTAAATTGTTCAACCAAAATTTATATTTTCAATATTTCAGGAAAGTACAGTTTATAAATATAATTTGATTTTTAAAATCTGTGTATGATAAAAGGCTTTTTGAAGCTTTTATCGACTTTAGTTGATTACAATCTCTATGTGTCTCTGTGATCTTAAAGGATTAGGCAATTGACTATATATTGGTATAAACTCATAATTATAATAGAAAAGTTGGAATATAAGGATTGGACAAAAAGTCCCTAACGTTTTCAAGCTAATGAATAAAAGAACGTGATATACAACTTTAAAGACCAGTGACATATCACCTGATATTTTATAAACTCCCTATTTTAGCAGTTTCATTCAAAACTTCCAAAATTTAAATAAATACAAATTAGTACAAACCTTTCACTCCCCCTGTCCTAAATTTTAAAAATATGCTTAATATTTGTAAAACTATTTTGTATGCAGATGTATACTGTAAATCTGTGCCTCTGTTTTAATAGTGATCACACAATAACTTTCCTTTTATGTGCATTGTCGACTTGTCCTTTCTTTTTTATAAGTTTACATACATATGTATATACAATTATTCCTTGGTTTTTGTAATCGTTTCAATTATATTCCCGGTTCATTTGAATAATGGTAACTGTTATAGATTCCCAAGAAGGATAAATACAAGGATTACAACTCTTCACATATGATTAAATCACACATGCAGCTGACATACAGGTGAAGAGAAAGAGAATTCTTCACATAAAAAGCCAGCTGTTTGTCTTTAATAGAAGCAGAGAAAATTCAATTTTCATAGATTAATACATATAAGTAAAAGTAGTGTGTTTATATCGTTTAATGGGTTCAAATGGCTGATGGGTTGGTAAAAAGAAAGTTAATACCGGCAGAATTAAATCCTTAGGATTCTCTATTGTCCACTAACATCTCTTAAAAGGGATCACTGCAGTGTCCTAGCAAGGTTTATATAGGTATTTTAATTCATACCATCTTTATCCTTATTATAATAAAGTAGTGTGTTTACCAAAGGATTCTGCTAACCACAGAACCGATATTATTCTCCTTTATAAGGTAGCTTTTCCTTTGTCATGGGAAGGTTTATAACTATTTCAGGGAAGGGTACCACCATCCTCTGAAGAGAAATCACTCACCAGAATTTTTTTAAAAGTTAAAAAAATACAATTGTAAGTGGGGTGAGTATCGACTCTCCCTCCCCTCAAGGGCCACAAAAGGCCTCTAGAGATAGATAATCTTTTATATATAGTTTGATGTCTAATTGAGTATGCTTTATTGTCTTTTGCATTAGGCTTGGGCAGGAACGGGAATGAGTTTACACATAAAAAAATGTTTCAAAGGGAGAAGAAGTACCTATCCTCAGAGGCTTTTGTTAAAAGGAATAACAAAACTTGTTTTTATCTTATAATTTTTCATAATATCCGTGGAAAGTTGTCTATAATACGACGCGATAAATAACTATTGTAGACTTTAAAGGGGGTCTAAATCAATTCAACTTGAAGATGAAAGCTAAAGAGTTAAAGCTTTTATGGCCTAAGAATTGTCAAGTTTTTGCATGATTAGCATAAGCTACTGAATAATCTAAATAAATTGAACACGAACCTTTCTGTTGTAAAAAGGTACCTAGGCTATTATGCATATTCAATTTTGTGCTACTGGACTTTACTAAACTGGACGTCAAACATAAAGTGGCTGAATTAACAATCTAAGCATTAATCTTACTTAAAATTAATTTTTAGTGTATACATTTATTTATAAGTAAAACATTATACAGTTAGGGAGTTGAATCCATTTTTAAAGAAGCAGAAATATAATCTATGGTTACGGTTTTGACCCTCTAAAAAACGTAATCTACCATTCCACTTTCCCCTTTCTTGGTGATGATATCATCAACGCCGATACGATTTTTGTAATCTACCATTTCAATTTTGCCTCTCTTGGTGATGATATCATCAATGCCAATACGATTTTTGAAATGTACCATTCCACTTTCAAGAGAGGCGAAACTGGAATGGTGGTTTACACTTTTAACATCGACATAATTGAAATCATACATACTATTTTTAAATTATGTTAAT
>LS056615.1:0-11995 GCA_900241095.1 Acartia tonsa
TTATTTAATTTATTCATAAATTATCATTTTGATCAAAATAAATCAACAAATAAGTATGATTACGGCCAATAGCAGCAGGGTTGTTAAAAAAATAATTACATCTAATCAGATAACGATAGATAGATAAATAAAGAAAGAGAGAGAGAAAAAGAGATAGAGAGAAAGGGAGAGAAAGTGCATGAGAAAGAAAGAGAGAGGTAGAGAGAGATAGAGAGAGAGAAAAAAAGAGTGTAGGAGAGAAAGAAAGAGAAAGGGAAAGAGAGAAGGAGGAAATGAAGGCGAAAGTAAGAGAGACAACTACATAATTTACACAATTTTTTAAATTAAAGGAAAAGGTTCCCAAGCTGGAGGCCTTGAGGATCCCCATGAACCAGGAGAAGGCCCCCGCAGAGGCCAACTTTGACCAGATTGTGTCCATGCTGAAGAGCACCTCCGCCTCCACCCCCGTCATCTTCAACTGCCAGGTATAACTTTCAGGGATCTAAAGAGATAAGACAATGACCGATATTGATGTACATACCCAATGATGATACACAAAATTACCTCTTCTGTAGATAACAATTAGTGATTGAAACGTTTGAACACTCAACTTTATGAACCAACCAATCAATATTCAATAAAAGTCCCCAAAGATGTTGAGCCAACGAATAAGAAAACGTTATTATAAAACTTTGGGGACTAGTGTAATCTACAGCCCAATGTCTCCTCCATCCCTGTATAACTTGACTCAGGTTTCTTTGTCTAGTTGTCGGAAAGGTGATAGGTTCTAATCTCGGCCCAACACAGCGTCATAAAGACATTAAAAATGGTTCCTATTGCTGCTATGTCAAATGCGCAACATGAATAGTTAGAGTAGGTGGAATACCTTTGCCCTTAACGGGCGCAACTCATTTCCCTGCTCAGTTTCCAGGCAAAGGTTGTCTGAAGGGCGTTTGACCATTAAATAATGCACATAATTAAACAAGATTTTCTTTGGTTAGTAACTGGCTGCCTTATTTTAGTTGCAAAGCTACTATATTTTGATTAATCTGTCCGCATGTAATTCTATGGGTATGATGTGATTTTCTGTGCTGCTTTTTAAGCTGATTTTTTTGTAGGCTGGTATCTCTAGAACCACCACCGCTATTGTCACAGCTGCCATCATCAAGGAGCTGCAGTTGGGTGTCGAGTTGGAGAGGTAACAATAATTATCCTTAAATAAAAGAAACAGGATGTCTATCTGTGTGTACAGAAGGATCTTGCTAACGGCTCAATCGATATGGTTCTCTATTACAATGTAGCTTCTCATATGTCCATGAAAAGTTATAACTATTTTGAGGGATGATAACACTACCCTCCCAAGAGAAATTGCCCCATGAAAAAAGGACCCACCACAAAATGATTTGAAATTAACCTCATAATTTTTCATTTCATCCGCGAAAATCTGCTAATAAATAATTATTCCTTGACTAGAATGAGAGGTATTGTCCCCGACGACATCCTTGACGCCTTGAAGAAGAAGAAGCTGGGTCTCCCCGGCATTGATGTTGAGGTCCAGGAGGATAGGAACGCCATGCAGATGGGAGAGTTCGATGTCATCAAGGAGCTTCTTGAAGCCTTCCCCCAGGCCAAGATTGCCAAGGCCCAGGTTTAAACTTTTATTCATGTTAGATTATTTCTATTGATTTTATTCCTTTTAAAAGTGACTCTATGCTAATTTATAATCTGAAAAGGGCAGCATTTCTAAAACTATTAACAGAAAGTATGTGCCTTCGTTTTAATCATGTTGATTTATACCTTTTTAAATGCTAAATTTTCATTAGCAATCATTGTCCCATGCATGTGATTTTATAATAATGAAGCAAACATAGCATCTCAAAAAATACACATGTCCAGTTTCTTCGATATGAAAACCAATTGTTAGTGTACGTTTTCTTACCGCTTTTTGCTAAGCTTTGCTTTTATGGCTGTTGTCATCCTTGTTATATTACATACTTTTCTATATCTAATTATCTATCTCTCTAGGTTGACAAGCTGATCGACCTTGCTGCCCCTCCCCCACGCGGCACCGGTGTTGAGAACATTCGCGAGTGCATCATCGAGTCCAAGATGACCTTTGATGTGTCCAGCGACGACTGGCAGGCCTACCTCAAGGAGAAGATCATGAGCAACATTGAGAGATACTTCTACCTGATCGTGTTCGCCATGTATGTGCGTGAGGTGGGAGTCAAGGGATTCCCCCAGACCTTCCAGGCTTTCATGGATGCCAACTCCAAGGAACTATACTTAAAAATTCAATCATTTAAATTAATTTGAATTAGATACTGCTTAGCATAAAAAAAAAACATATAGGGGGAGCTTTGTTACTTAACAAGTGCCGCCCCTCCCCATTTATTTAAAACAAATTTAGATTAAGGTTTCCTTTGTTTGTTTATCACTTTTCGCCGTGGTAGCCCCGGGGGTTTGGCCTTCAACGCAGGAGTTAGCCATAGGAAATAAACTACCATCCCCTTAGTTTCAATTTTTTAAGGGAGAGCACCAAATAAGTTTACCAAAAAATGTTGATTTTCAAGTATTTGTGTGTTGTAGTTGAGAACCATGATTGAGGAGGGCAGAGGCAAGCTTGAGTGGGAGAGAAAGATCCCTGATGAGAAGCTGGAGGAACTCAAGGCTCTCCTCTCAACCCCCGACTTCAAGGAGAATATGTCCAAGGTGGGCAACTTTTTAGCAACCCTATTATACAAAGTAGTAAGCTTTTTTTTTTGTATGTAGCGAAGGATCTTACTAACAGCTGAACCGATATGGTTGTCCTCTACAGTGAAGCTTCTTATAGGTCCAGGGAAGGTTTTAACTACTTTGGGGGAGGGTATCTCCTCCCTACCAATAAAAAGTGTCACGTCTTCTAGGGGCGTAGCTGCTAGTACATTATATACTAGTGGTTTCATCCCTAACATCTAGAGGCTTGAAAAAGTTGTAAGGGCATAAATAGGCTAAATATACCCCATCCCTCCTAATGAATGAACGATCTGACCAAGAAATGAGGTCAATGAATTAACGTCAAATTTTCCCCTGTCAATTTATCCATGTTTATACTATATCCATTTATTTTACATACCTAATCATCTCTAGATCATCAAGCGTATCTACGAGCTGTCCTGGGACATGTTCGGTGACCTGCCCCGCGGCCACCACAAGAACAACTCCATGCACAAGCTGGCCAGCAAGACCATGATTGAGATCCTCCCCGACAACCTGGCTGCCTATGTTGAGAAGAAGTGTGGATCTCTTGCTGGTAAGTTTGATTAAATGCTGGTGGTTGAAAATGATGATAAACAAATTACCCCATCTGTAGATTATTTATTTAAATTTATTGGATATAAATTTTGACTACTTCTAGTTTCGAACCAACCTATCAAATTTCAACAAGTTTTTTGAGCCAACAAATTAGATAACGTAGTTAAAATACATTGGGTAACAGTGTAATTTCCAGTCCAATGTCCCCTTCCTCCCTTGATTTTTGGGGTTGGCCTATACTCTATACAAATATACTTACAGTAGTAATGTGGATAAAATTAGAAAAAAAAACATTTTTTATATATAATCTAATGACTTGAAATTTTTTTTAAATATAGGTACCCCCGACTTCTTTGATGTCATTGGCCAGGTGAGCTGGTACGAGCCCTCTGCCTAAACCATCCACATCCGTTCATTTACCTAACTTCCTCTGCCTAAACCATCCATATCCATTCATTTACCTGACTTTAAGATCAACAGAGGCAAATAAAAATTTCAAAAGCATAAAGTTTTACTAAAAATTTAAATGTTAAACTTTATTGCCTCAACATAACATCCATTCAGAAGTAAATAAAAGTAAAATTTTAACATTTTTTTAAAATTAAAATTTTACTTTTTTAAAATTTAAAAATGAAAAAATTGACATTTTAATCATTCTACAGCTTTTTCAAAAATTGTATATGAAATATATATTATATAGATTTAGAATTTTAATATTTTATTTCTTATGTATTTATTGTTCTATCAGAGGTTTTAATTCATTTTATAATAGAGAAATAATTCTCGATTAAATAAATGATTTTTATTAGAAATGTGTATAATTTATCACTTATTATTTTAATTATATAATGTTTTTGTTGAATAAAGACAATTCTTGTATATTTTTTATATATCCTGTGTTGAATCATTTTAGTCGCTTTTATGTGAATTCAAAAAAAATAAAAGCACTTTTCAAAGATTAAGATTTATTTATCGAAGGCTTTGTTAAAGTCATTGATTTTAAGGAATATGAAATGGATGATGAGTATATTTACAGTACACCCCCAACTACAACAAACAAATTTACCCACTCTGTAAATTATATTTATTGGTTGAAAATTTTGATCAGACAAAAAAATATGTCCAATTTGAAATAGAAATTTCATATTTTTAATTCAACCTTTTACATTTGACTTATTACATGGATAAAATGCAAAAATTTTACTAAAATGTGTACATTTTTTGATGATTTCTTTGGTGTAATGCTGTTTTACTATAGGTCCTAATTTGCATAAACATTGCAGACGCAAAATACATTTAGAAAGACACAACTGTCCTATTTGATTATTCCCAGCTTAGTAAAGTTTTGTCTCTTTAAGATTAGTAAGATTAGTCTCTTTAGTTTCATAAGAATATATACACCTTCTGTTTTAAGTAGTGTAGCATCTCTATGATTCCTTCTGCCTGTCTGTCCGTCTGTACGACTATGAGGAAACGTGATTTTTACGGTCTGTATTCAAGATATAAGACTGAAAGTTTTTGTGAAGATTCCTATGACCTTTGTGCATTCAGGCTATACATTGTTTTGTTCATATGTCCTAAAATAATGCAAAGAGAGACATTTCATTTTTTTCAGTTTTTAACTTTTTAACATCTTTTCTTTTAATACCCAGCATTTTCAATTTCTGTTTAAAGGGTTGTTGATATACCATCTCCTAAAAAAGAAGATCTCAATAAAACTTTCAATAAACTTATTCCTACCAAATATTTCTTATAGTTATTGATATTTTATCTTACAAACAGAAAGACATACATCCTGCTACTTCAGTATGTAGTGTATTAAAGTAAAATAATGGAGTGAGCATGAGCTATATGCAACTCTTCCCTATGGAGGGAAACCCTTTCCCGATTTTGTATTGGCTCTTTGAAATAAGCACAGCCAAGTCCCTACAGACTAACAGAAAATAATTTGCTAGCAGACGATTAGTGTCTCCACCACTTTGTCCAAGTATTTGCCTGTATTATACTTTTACATAAATTTGTAGTGTAACACTTTCTTTATTCTTTTTTATAATAATATTGTATGATAATTTATTTTGCGAGGTTATTTTCCTATAATTTATTCTTACATATGTTGTATCATTTCCGAATAAATGATAATGAATGTCAAATTATTATACCCAGAGGAATTTTAATGTGAAAATATAGAAAAGGGAAAACAGAACATGTGCCTTCCTATTAAAAAAAAGTACCCAAAGACAAAGGTTGGATTATCAAAAATTTAAGAAGTAAAAAAAATGAACATGACCTACAAAACACGGGAGATCATTGCAGTTGAACGCCCCCCTTCCCCGGATAGACAGAAGTCCAAAAAGGGGCCCTGCTGAAGGTTTAAATTTGGCTATTGTGATAATTTGCAAGTATGAATATTTTCTCTGTGAAAGTGATTGCTTACCAATCCGATAGACTTCCTTCCTACAAACATCGATAGGGCAGGAATAGGATTTTGGAAGATAAAATAATCTTTTTGAAAATATAGGGGCAGGTTAGTTTTCCGTTTGTTTGTTTATTTCTTTAGGTTAGGTTATATTGAGAACGTGGCAGCCTAGTATAGCCTTATTTATAATTTATTTTAAAAGAGGCTGGGTTTTTCAGTTTGAAATTGAAAGTAATTCTTACTATTTTCAAAATTACTACTTGGCTTCAATTTAGTCATTAATAAGACAAATTGTCTTAATTGTTCCTTTTTTGTTATTATAAATTTTAATGCTAAATCTTATATCAACTATCCCCTTTTACCATAAGCACAAATACATATATTATTGGCTTTCAGGATCTATGATAGATACTCGTAAGAATTATTACGGTTAATATTTGCAAAAGAAATGTTGACAACAAACATAAAAGTCAATCTAAACAATTAAAACAATTAAACAAGCGACCATTAACGCAAGATAACGATCATGGTAATTCGTTATTGAAAACTGGCCCCTGCCAAAATTACAACGCTTACAACTTACAACAAATAAAATATTTTTTTTTTATTTTTTTTCTTTCAAAATCCTTATCCAAATATCTGATTATTGGTTCTATTTTCTTACATGGAGTAATATCTGAAAGAGCAAAAGTTAAAATAAAAGTTATATCTATGGTTTTCCTCAAAATGCCTAGTTGAGCAGAGCAACCTCCCCGCCCCCCACATAAGAAACATTTCTGTTTGTTCTTTTCTTACTTTAGGTTCTGTTAGGTTAGGTTATAGTGGGTCTTGGTAGCCATGCATGGTTATGGCACTGCAAGTATAGGACCCGTAGAGTTATGGCTCCCTATAGCATTTAGGCTTAGGAAAAAAACTTTCAATACACTTATTATCAAAAAGATACTTTTAGTGAAAGCACCGTTTTATATACTTTTACTTTCAATAATAAATTTAAGGATTCCATAGTTTAGTATCTATCAAGTAGATATTGTATAAATTGTGTTCTTCAAAGTAAAATTCACTCATAATGAACATTTATATAATCGTTCTTGTTCCATAAAAACTGCTTAGAAATCTTTACTCTTTGGTAGATTTCTTTTGATATTTCTTAGTATCATTAATCTTTTCCGAGATTCATCCTTTGGGTTTTATCCAGCTTAACTTCTACAGTTTTATCCTTTCATATAAAAGGTATAAGAATTGGAGGAACAAATCAAAAAGAAAGTCAGTGATTTTAAGGTATAAGACAATGTATAAATTGATGTACATCCCCATTAATGATAAACAAAATTTACCCCTTCAGTACATGATACATCAAACTGATTGGTTGAAAAGTTTGGACACTGTTAGTTTGAACGAACCAATCAAAATTTAGTAAAAATACCCAAAGTTAGAAGACTGCTGGTTTTGAACAACTCAATCAAGATCTAATAAAAGTCCCCAAAGTTCTTTTTTAGAAACAACAAATGAGATATTTTGGGTACCAGTATAATTTACAGTCCAATGTACTCTTCTCCTTGATCCTAATATAAAGGTATAAGAATTAGAGGAACATATCGAATAGTATGTCAGGGATCTCATGGATATGACAATGGATTATTGACTAACGTACATACTTAATAATGATAAACAAAATTTACCATTTCAGTACATTTAACTTATTGGTTGAAAAGTTTTGACACTGTTAGTGTAAACCAACAGATCAAGATTTAGTAAAGATACCCAAACTTAGAAGACTGCTGGTTTTGAACAATCCAATATCCAATCATAATCTGATAGAAGTCCCCAAAGTTTAAAAACATTTATAATATCAGAACTGAACTTTAACTCTATATCTCATATATTTATTGTTATATCAGCTTAACTTTTCGATTGTCTTTTGAAGTCAAATAAATAAAAATTAGAAATCATTTTTTTTACAGTTATTTTGTGTCTATTTTACTAACTTCATTTTTTCATGTGATAGAAAATCAATCCTTATTTAAAAGTAACAGGGTATCTGTCTCTGTGTTTGTCAGTCTGTCTATGTGTACCAAAGGATCTCGCTAACCACTGAACCGAAACGGTTACAGTTTATCTTCTTATAGGTCTTGGGAATGTCATAACTTTTTTGGGGGAAGGTTCCACAACCCTCCCAAGAGAAATCGTTTATAGAGAAAAATAAGATTAAAAGTGGGGTGAGGATCGACACCCACGCCCAAAGAAGACTCTAGGGGCGTAACCACTAGTAGTAGATGAAATCATATTACCTAACTATACCTTGATAAAATAATATTAAATCCATATACAAAAGGTGCTAACCAAGTTGACAACACTCACTTTGACTGAAGTAAGCATCAATCATTTGTACGGCTGTAAATATTAAAAGTATAAAGAAACTTTATTTTAAAGATTTACATAGAAATTAATTTCGTTTATACTTATTTTAAGATGTTATAATCCTTGTTTTAAAAAAATCAAGTTAAATCAAGGAGCAAGCATAACCAACCATTTATATAGAACTAAACAAGGATGACAACATTTATAATAGGGAAACTTAACCAAAACAACTAGGATTTAAAAAGTTGTTATACCCTCACCCCCCGCCCCCTCTAACTCCAGCTTCGTAGTTGTTAAAAATCTCGTAAAGGAATTTTTGATCATTCAAACAAACTTTAACAGATTTAGATATTAATATTCAGCTTTTTAAAATTTGAACTAACATCCAATTTAAGAGTTTTAAACTTCAACATAAAGATGCTTACAGCAAAGATAAAAATTGTATGGACTCTATGCTAATAAGTTGCTATAAATTGTTGAAATTGATAGGACAATTCTAGCATGTCTAAATTAATAATCAAAGCTGTCCATTCAGGACAGAAAGCTGAATGTAGAATAGACACGACTTAAAAAAAATAGTGGATGATAGCTACTGGGGTTTTATCATAATTGAAATCAAATTGGTTTGTTATAGTTAGCTTGGGTAGGGTTGGCTGATAAGAAAAATAAACAAAAATAATAAAAATTTATACTGAAGTTCATAGAAATATACCTTTTTGAATTTAAAAATAAGACAAAAATCATATAACAGTTGTATCTGTTTTATTCTATATATGTTTTTTTCTCGTTTCTTTCTTAGTCGGAATTTAATTAGATTAAAAATAATTTTACGTAAATTTTTTTTAAATATGCTTGTATTTAATTTCTAAATGTGATTTAATTCTTCTTCATATTTCTTTTTTGAAGATTTTTCTAGCTAATTATCTTTCTTTTTCATTTTAATTTCCTCTATTTCTGTAATTGTTCCTCCTTTCTCTCCATTTTTTCTGTTTTCTTTTCTACCTCTGTATTTCTTTCTCTTTTTGTCTATGTTTCTCTATCTCTTTGAAGTTTTTCCTCTTTTCAATACAAAATAAATACAGAAAATATAGAGATTAACGAAAAAATCAAATGAAAGTAAGTTAAAATAAAACCAAATTACAAAATAGGTATATTTTTTGTGTTTAATTTTTATCTTTGGTTTTTAATCTTAGTTGGCACCTTCACTAACTTTTATTGGTTGTGAAGCTTCTCTATAGTTCAATATATAATGGTAAAGTAGGTGAATGTCTGTTTGACCTTTAAGATCCCTTGAACCTTTTCGAGTCATGTAAAGGAAACAAAGTTGCGGGTTTTGTCGTATTTTCACAGTAGTTTTGAAAGGTTAGGTTAGGCAATGGGCCCCGTAGTATTAGTGCACCCTGCAGAGGCTAGAAATAAAAGAAAAGCGACTGTGAAAATATGACGAAACCCGCAACTTCGTTTCCTTCACATGACTCAAATTTTCAAATACTTGGGGAGAGTCATTTTTGGGGAGGGGTCCTTATTAAGAAAGATGGGTAAATGTCTTGGCTCTTTACAGGGCAAACTCATATGGACAAAGGTCGTTTAATCATTTTGTGTTAGCAAGTATACGCGATAAAAATCATTGTGGATTTTTATGACATATTTCTGATATTTCAAAGTAAAGTTATCTTTAATTGTTAAACTATGAAAATGTCAGTTCAATCCAAATTTCTTTTTTTTTGGCTATGCAACTTTATTTTTGGTGTCATCCTTGTTATTATAAACGTTATCACAGATCTAATTAAGAAAAAAAGTAAGGTCCTGAGGTTTTTCAAAATTTTAGTTTTACAGCAGAGTTTTTACGCATAGCTGTGAATGTATCCCATAAAGGAAGATAAATAAGAATGCCTTGGCCCAAAAACAGGGCCACAACTTATTATCCTGCATAACTAAATAACTAAGAATTTTTATACAATATCAAGGTTTTGTTGTGGATTCTTTCTCTCAGGTGATTCCTTCAAAGTACCTAAAGTGCAAAGAACCACCCCCCTCCCCCGTTTTATAATTGAAAAAAATTAAAACAAAATAGGATATTTTTCACTTTAGCCTAGTCCCTTTGGGGAACCCTAGCCCTGCAGGGCAACCCTGTGTCTAATATAACCTACCTCATGGAAAACCTATTAGAACACAGTAATAGTGTCTGACTGATTATGACGTAACAAAAAAAAATTAGCCAATGAGAGGCAACTATAAATTTTACCATTTGTCAATAACGGCCTCTCATTGGCTAATTTTTTTTTGGTACGTCATAATCAGTCAGACACTATTACTGTGTTCCATTATCGTTCTAATGAATTTGATTGGGTGGTTCATTAAGTGGAGTGTACAAACTTTTTAACTACTAATTATTATATACAAAAGGGGTAATTTTGTGTATCATCATTCGGGCTTAACATCAATTTATCGGCCATTGCCTTATCTTAGTCTCTTAGATTCATAGTTCATATTTGTAAATAATCTTTATGTTCATTATTAACATAAAATGTATTTGATAATACATTGATTTTAAAATGATGTAGATTTAGTCAATTTTGATTTTATTTTGATTCATTTCATATTTCAATAAAATTCATTGGTTTAAAGTTGAAAAATAGTTATTTATCGCATCATATTATTGACATCTTTCTGCGGATATCAAAATTTAAAAAAATTTAAGATTATAACCAGTTTTGTTAGCTCCAAGGGGCTAAAGGCCCAGGTCAACAAAAAATATAAATGTAGATTTAATATTAAGTTTGGAAAAAAACTATATTTCTTCAGATGCCATATCACTTACCCTGCACTTATAATAACGTTTTCTAATTCGTTAGCTAAACAACCTTGGGGACTTTTATTGAATTTTGATTGGTTGGTTTATTAGATTTAGTTGTAATCAACGGAAGAAGTAGTTTTGTGTATCTTCATTGGGGATCTACACCAATTTATCGACCATTGTCTTTTCTCATACCTAGAAATACCTATCCATTTAGATAGGTTAAACTAATTATTATAGGTATATTATAGGTATGCCTATTAAGAGGATAATTATACCTATGGAAAAGGATTTTAGACAAATCATTAATAAATAATTAAATTTGACACATTTGTAAAAAAAACTTATTTTTATTTAAAGGATATTTTTTGTATATTTTAAAATCTAACAATAAATAAGGAAGATACTGTCTAGAACTGAGTAATGAATGGATGTACGGACAGACCCTAGTTATGCAGTAGAAGCTTAGCTACTAAAAATTACAATAAACAATTATTCCAAATCATTGAATGTTTTAAAAGCTGTGTAAACGCCGACGGACTAAAATTTCCCCCGAAATTGATCATTTAAATATTGTATGTATAGGTTTTGTGAATATATTTAACTTCATTTTATTAATATCAAAATAATTCAATAATAACATTTATATCAGAAAAGTTTTTAAATAAATAGCCTAAATAATCATTCTAAACAGTAAACAGCTTTAGAATTTAATAGCAACATATTTTTTTCTTCACATATTTAATTTTAAATTTAATTAATTGCTTATAAGATTTAAGAACCATGTATAAATTTTGCAAAAATAAACCTTAATCGATATGAAATATTTTTGATGATTATTTTGAAAAATTGTTTTAATTGGGCTAAAACACGAAAAGCTAAATGTTAATAGTTAAGTAAAACTTAGTTTCGAACCTTCAACATTTAGGGAACTCTTTTCAAATGCTGGGGTGGTTTTAGGCTATTATATTTCTATATTATGTATTGAGGTGGCTTTAGGCTATTATATTTCTATATTTATGTATTGAGGTGGTTTTAGGCTATTATATTTCTATATTTATGTATTGAGGTGGTTTTAGGCTATTATATTTCTATATTTATGTATTGAGGTGGTTTTAGGCTATTATATTTCTATATTTATGTATTGAGGT
>LS056616.1:0-11991 GCA_900241095.1 Acartia tonsa
TCTATCTATCTATCTATCTATCTATCTATCTATCTATCTATCTATCTATCTATCTATCTATCTATCTATCTATCTATTATGATAATTGTTGAAATACTAAATGATCTATAATTCTAACTTAACATGAGAAATTTTTAAATTAAATGATTTAACAAATTTCACTTTTCGGACAATTACCAATTAAGGAAATTAAATTGTCAAGAAGGTGGTGGGCTTCAGACTCAGCCTGTAGATAAAGTGAGCAGAAATAGTTCTTACTGCTGCTCTGTCAGAGGCGTAATAACATTAGTAAAAAAAGGGGTAACAAAGGTCGGGCAATTAACTTGCTAGTTGTCTGCAACTATTTGCGCCTTAAAGCCTTTAAGTTCTATCAACATATATTACTTATTGAGACGAACCTACCATTATATTTGCTCTATTCATTACTATACCCTCATAATCGTTATTATAACAAAAATTTTGAAAAAGGAATTTCTTTACAAATATTAAAAAAGAATGAATTGAAAGGTACATTGCCTTAAAAATTTCTTTTCTCCCGATTTTTAAAGTTTAGTTTTTATCAATATAAAAAAATTCTTCTATAATCTTGATTTGAATTACATTGAATAAAATAAGAGATAAAATATTTACAGGGTTTGTAAGGGATAAGACAATGGAAGATTAATTAAAGTACATCCACAATAATGATATATGTACAACATTACCCCTTTGCAGATTAAAATTATTAAAAAGGAAACCGATCAAGATTTAATAGCCAATGTTTTAATCAAGCAAAAGAGAGAGAGAGCTCATTTAAAAACTTAGGGTACCATATTAACTTACAGTCCAATGTTCCCTTCTCCAGGATTTTTCTTATTAACCTATCCTAAATTTCTGACTTTTGGAGGTAAAATTAGTTGTTGCTGTACAGACCGGAAACCGTTGAAGTTTTTTTTACTTTGCCTAGATCTCAGAAATATTTAATACCAGAGTATGACAGTAGGGTTCATGGCTTTTTTAGCTCTCTACCATGCTTTCTATAGATTTATATTGCCTCTAGGAATGGTCTTTTATATTATTTTATACATTGAACTTCTCATACACCTTTACACATTTTTTAGGTATTTTTCAATGATAATTAGTTTTGATTTTGTGCAAGGGCCATTCCCCTCATTTTTTCATCAATTTCTTTCTCCCCCCCTCTCTTCTCTCTTTCTCTCTCTCTCCCCACATCTATCTCCTCCCTCTCTCTCTCTTTATCTATCCATCTATCTTTCTCTTTTTCTTTTTTATCTATCAATCTATCATTCTATCTCTCATTCTTCCCCATTCTTACTTTATTCTTTTATTCAAAGCCCCTTCCTTTTTATTCATAAAAAGTCCTTTAAAATTACTGAAGTAGAAAACATGTCATTTAAGATTAAACTTTTATTATATACTTTAAAAATAAATAGATTATTATCTAAGCCTTGGTTATGATTTATAGAGATAGATAGCATTTTAGATAGATAGCTAGCTTGTTAGATATTTAAAATTTATTGACTACAAACCGACATAAATTTTAATTTTACATATAACACTAAACTATTAACAGACACGCACACACACACACACATGCACACACACACACACATGCACACACACACACACAAAGATACAAACAAACGAAAGAGAAAAGGAAAAACTGAAGTATGAGAGAGAGATTAAAATAGTTAGAATTGAGAATTTGAGATAGAGAGAGAGAGAAGGAGAAATAGACAAACTAAAAGACCAAAAAGATAAAGAGAGAGAAAGGGGTAAAAGCCAAAAAGGAGAAAAAAACTGAAAAATGGCAAATAGAAATAGTACCAAATAAAAAAAGAGAGAAATAATGTATGAGTAAAAGAGAATACGATAAAATTGAAATAAAAATGTTAATATAAAGAGAGAGAGAGAGAGATTGAGAAACACAAAGAAGGAATGAAAAAAAAGAGAAGAAAAACAAATGAGAAAGATGATAAAAATAAAGAGCGTCAAAACCAAAGGAAATGAAGTTTAGTATTTTATGGCTAAACAATCATTAGACTATCTATCTTTCTATCTGAATATCTATCTGGATATCTTTCTATCCAAGAAAGGAAATGAAGTTTTTAGGATATTATGGCTTAGCAATCATTAAACTTGGCCTTCCATCATTTTCTATCTAAATATCTAGATAACTAGACATCTAGTTATCTAATTTCAAATATCTGTCACGAAAGTTATTATTTGTTTGTTCTTCTCAAATATTTCTCTCTACTTTTTTTTGCTCCAAGTCTTTTTTCCCCTTTCTTTTCATTGCGTCTCTTTTTTATCTCTATATATCTATCTTTCACTCACTTTTTCTTATCTTCTCTCGCTCTCTCTCTTTGTCTTTTTCTGTCTCTCTCTCTCTCTCTCTTTCTGTCTCTCTCTCACTCTATCTATCTGTCAATCAATCTAAATATCTATCAAACTCCCCCCTTCTCTCACTCTCTTTATTTATCAATTGCTATCTTTTTATTCTCTCCTTCCCTCTCTCTATCTTTCTATCTAACTCACTTATCTTTTTCTTTCGTCTTTCTCTGCTTCTTCATCTTAATTTGTTTATCCTTAACCTTGCTTAGTAGAATCACTTAACCCTCAAAAAGAAGATTACTACGCCCACTTTTGTTCATTAAACGGGTTCTATAGTTATTTAGTACCAAATAATGACGGTATAATATATTACTTTGATACACTGCTAGTGATGTTAAACTACTGTGACTATGAGCATTTTGGAATTATCTATTTACAATTTATATGCATGAAAAAATACGTATAAAAAGATAGATAAATAGTCAAATAGATAGATATGAATATCTATTTAGATAGATAGATTGTAACCTCAATGTAGTAACTGATAAAGTTTAGAAAACAAGGTTTTATTAGGGCTATTTGCATATTTTGAATAATACAATAGACAGATAGAAAGAGATAAAGCAACTGATAAGGTTTATTGGTGTTATTTAAAATTTTGATTTGGTATGCTTTTGTTTTTAAAAGATTTGTAGGAGATTGTGACCTTTGTCTGTACTTTTCTATTCTTTAAATTTACTGGCTCACCCTTTATTTGTGTGGCATCACTTCCGCTTCAAGTCTTCTTATTTTCCACCAGTTATGTAAATTATTACTAGGTATAGCATCATATTTCCCTTTGCATTACTTTCTAAAATAACTAAATAGAATTCCAGCTAATTTTAAAATTGTAAAAGGTTGATTTCCCTGAGGCTTACAGGTGGCTGCATTTATGAAACTTTGATGGAAATTATCGCACACTCTCTTCATAATAGTAGCAAAACATAATAAAAGGTTATGATTTAAAAATAATTTCAATACAAGATTGAAAAATGAAAATTTGGGTAGGAAATAATCATATTAGATAGATAGATATGAAGAGATATATAATTATTAACCAAAATGAATTGTAAATTTGCTATTCAAAGGTTGAATTATTGGTAAAGGTGATTGAGAATAAAAAAGGGAAAGAGGGTAGAAAAGATAGTGATATGATTATATAAAAAGAAAGGAGAGAAAGAGAGAATGAGAGAGAAAATGAGGGAGAGAGAGAGATAGAGAGGGAGAAAGATAGAGTAAGAGAAAGAGAGAAATGGTAAATACATATTTAAGAATTTTGTATCTTAATTATTTCTAAATAGAAAATAATCAGTCCCATAAATCATCTAAGACATTAAAAAGTAAACAATTAAAGATTCTCTGACCTAAATAATTAATTCAAAATCATTTAATATCAATCAATATTAGGATATAATTGGATAGATAATTGGATATCTAGATATATAGATTGATAGATATTATGACAGATGAAATCCATCAAAATTTTGCATTTAATTCTCAAATGATTTTCAAATAATTATACATTTTGGAAAATTAGATAATTTCAGAAATTTTTAATTTTTGCATTTGAGAGAGAAAGTTAAGAAAAAAAGAGAAAGATAATTTATAAAATGAGGAGTAGATAAAGGCAGAGAGAAAGATATAATGAAAGAGAAATTAATCCTACCTTTTTATTTCCCTAACCACGGACAACTGTCTTTTATGTAAAGTATTAAGGGATTTTATCTGAAGCCTAATCAATAACAATTGAACTGATTGGAACACAGTAATAGTGTCTGACTGATTATGACGTAACAAAAAAAATTAGCCAATGAGAGGCCGCTATTGACCAATGGTAAAATTTATAGTGGCCTCTCATTGGCTAATTTTTTTTGTTACGTCATAATCAGTCAGACACTATTACTGTGTTCACTGATTGGGTTTCCCATAGGTCTTGTGGTGGTTTTAGGCCATATTTCTTGTCTCTGCCTGTCCTTTCGAATACAGAGCGCTTAGATATAATCTTACTGTTTTTATATGACTTTAGAAATGGCTTTTCAGTGATGAATACTTAAGAAATCTTTTGATGATAATTATATCAATTTCAAATAATTAGTTGGTTAGTTAGATAGATAGAAAATAGTTAGATAGATAGAAAGAAAGATAAATAGATAGCCAAATTCATCAAATGATTATAACGTAAAAGAGATAGAAAGATAGATATTAAGATAAATAGGAACTCATTAAATGATTACAGTCAATTATAGAATTTCTTTCTATTGATAATCATTTCTTAATGTATATTTTGAAATAGACCTATACAATATAGAGGACAAACAAGAAATACAAATAGTAGAGTAGGATAGACAAGGGCATAGCTGAATATTATTGAGGGGAAAATTTTAGGTATTGAACTCGCTTACCTTTGAATCTCTTAGATTCCCTAGAATTGAAGAGCACATTCTGTAATCCTATTTAGAGGAAATTTTTCATTCTTATTAGTTACTTTGATATCAACTAGCGGTTTCGCCCCTAGAATCTAGTGGCTCTGTATATGAATGGAATGAGAGAGGCTAGAGAATAGCTCAAAACGTTGCAAGTCTTTGTATGGTTTTTGAGTTTTGGGGCGAAACTGCTAGTTGATATCAAAGTAACTAATAAGAATGAAAAATTTTCCTCTAAAATTATAATATCTTTACTATGTTGCAAGCCTAAGGGCCATCTAATGTCATTGATTATAACTTGTTATTGTAAATCATTTAAAGGCGTTCATCCAAAATAGAGAATTTTTATTTTAGAAAATCTAACCGAATATAATCAATTTGATCGCTAACAACTCATTTGTATTCCCTTTCCTTATCAGTCATTCTCTATTTTCCAATGTTCTAATCCTATACTTGACTAGTTTATGACGTATGCTTCTTTTTAAAGAAAATTCATTTAGTGTTTTTATTAATAAAATTTTTAATAAGCTATTTTGCCGTTTTATAAAAATACCCAATCAGTAATAATCGCTATAATGTGGCTATTAAGAAATTATATATTTATATTTTCATTGATTTCAATAGAATGGCCAATTCAGACTTTTACTTTTTAAATAACCTTAAATTGGCTATTATGAGCGAAGCTACTCTATTATGTACAGCAGATTGTCATTCGGCAATAAAAATAAAAGTCATAAATACAACGATTTTATTCAATTTCAATCATACAATGATTTTAATGAAGCTTTTTTCCCCTTATTAGAATTAGAGATATTTTTTCCCAATTTATTAATACTTAATGGTTAATCCTTACCCTATAGGGGATGGCTTTAGATTTCAGGAAAATAGCTTAAAACAATTCCAAGGTATTTTTAAAGCTTCCCTGATAAGTATTTAACATTCTGGGTCATATTTTTATGAAAAAACCGAACTTCTTTATATTATAGGATAATATTTTTGTCGTTTTTTTATTCCTTTCAATTGAGTTATTTAGATTTTTATGAACATGTTCAAATGGTATAATTAAATGTATTATATCTTGACCAAATACATCATGAACAAATTCAATAAATAAAGCCGAAAACCTGTCCCTATCCCCTGTATTGGATATGTATACAAAACCAAAGGTCTTGACAAAAATTTGATGGGTAAATTTCCGGTTGTGGCTTATTGCTTGATGACCTTTAATGCCTGATAGGGAACATTAATGTTTTGTACATTTTTCTAAAGGGTTTTATTATTGAATGATCCCTCTAAGGGACCTTGAGCTACCCTACTTAACCTAATCTCTGATTGGGCATGTGCGTATAAGAAACTTTTAAGCAGCCGAAAATCGGAGATTTATTACTTTAAAAATCATCTGAATGTCTGTACCTGTGCGAAATATGTCAATCCATCGTCTATTAAAAAGAAACCTTTAAGCACTTTTATATTTGCTGGTTTTATTTTACAAAATGTACATGATATAAGACTCTAGTATTGTTCGTCATTTGTTTTCCATTGAATCAAAGTGTTTTTGTGACGAATTGCGTACATAATGCTGGATAGGGGACAGAACCATGTAGATTTTTTTATCTTTGTGAATCATTCCCTTCTAACTACTTGATTAATTAAAGATTTAGAGCATTGTCGGTTTCGTCACATCGACGAAGCCCAATCTGTACCACTTTTGATTCCTGTTACGTAATAAAAATTCATCTCTTTTTTTAGAGGGTTTCTTTCCCACTTCTCCTCTCATCTCCCTCAGTTAATGACGTCACAGGAATCAAAAGTGTTAAAAAAGTGGTACAGATTGGGCTTTGTCCGTCACATCGCCTCTTAAGGGGCATTTCGTCTTATTTTCACAGTAGCTTTTCTCCTTTTTTTCCAGCACCTGTGGGGCCAATTGCCTACACCTGAGGGCAATCATAAACATTTACCTAACCTAAAATAATCTATTAACAGCTACTGTGAAAATACGACGAAACGATGTCACGAAATTATTATCATTTAGTTAGGTACAATTTCTGCCAAAACTTTGTTTTTGTGAGGCAAATATGGATAGTAGTGTTTCGGGGTTTGTATGTTTAAATGTGTTTATTGGATTGTTTTTGTGAGATAGAATCATAAAAGACCAATGGAAAAGGTAAATGAATACATGAAAACAAATTATACAACAGAAATTACAAACATCAAAGTTAAATGTACAGATGTAGTTCTTAGATATGTTAAAAAAAAGATCAACTTAATATAGTCCTATACAAAATACATTTTTTTTGTTGTTGTTTTAAACTGGGAAAGATGTAATTCTTGGGTATTACTTTTTATAATTTTCAAGCGACTACGCGTTTCTAGAATAACTTGAATACATAGAGCTACTATGAATTTAGGTAAGACTGAATTATCACAGTAGATTTAGTCAATTTAACTTTTAGATTATAAATTCCTCTCCCCCGATCATAAACGATAAAACACAATATTAAAGTTTGGGTTTTAAATATTTTGTTTTATTACAATTGTGTTTTGGTAATAAAGTGTAAAAAGTGAGATAATGGGGATATGGAAGAAAGAGGGGGGAGAGAGAGAGTGTGTGAGAGCGTTTATGAGTTAGAGAAAGAGAGAGGAAAAGACAGAAAGATAATTTTAAAAAGATAAAACCATTGAAAATGCATGAATTTATTATTTAATTATAAATCTAATATAAATAAAGCATAATTCCTTTTTCATTAAACTTTATTAGCATATATCCTGTTTATAAACATTATTTAGGCCTTGGAATAATTATGTTTGTAAAACCTAATATCTTAGTTGTTCCATTATTTCATTATTTTACAAGGGCAAAATATTTCAAAAGGTTTTATTAACAATATAAATTCTTGCTTCGCTATTAGCATCTAGGGGCTCTGAAGGGGGAGGTGGCAAAAAATTCCAAAAACCATCTAAAGAATTAAAATAAAAAAAATTAAAGCCATCTTTGGGTCAATGTAAACCTTTTTCAAAGAGGAGAAATCGATCGTTTTTTTGTGGTTAGTGAGATCTTAACTGACACATTAGATCCTTACTACTTCAGCATATAGTTTGTCCCTGAGTCACTTGACGTGTTTATATATGTTTTATATAATTTGATTTTTTACCATTTACATTAATTTTATCAAGCAGCTACGCTTTAAACCAGGGAGAGAGGGGACATTGAGTTGTAAATTACACTGGTCCCAAAAGTTTTATAATAACGTTTTCATTGTCTTAGCAAATTTGGAAGCGTTCATTGGATTGTGATTTTTTGGTGCATCATGTAGAGTGTCCATACGTTTTAACAACTAGTTGTAATTTACAGAAGTGGTAATTTTGTGCTTCATCATTGAGGATATATGTACATCAATGGATCGGTTATTTTCTTATCCCTGTTTTTAACTTAGTTTATAATAATTTTCAAATACTTTATTCGATGCAATAAAATAGAAGAAAAAACAAGTCACCTTACAAATTAATCTAAAAAAACATTAGCTAGGTACTAAAACCAACATTCTAACCTTAAAATTTGTAAATTAATTCAAGTATTCTTTCCCTGTATCCATACGATTTAGACAACCTTAACCTCTTAATGAATTAAAGCAACCTTTGGCGCTATGTTCAATAAAATTAGCTCAAGATTAATTGATTTTAAGACCATTTAAAAAGAAATTAATTAGAATTTCTTTTATGATTTTGAACATCATAAATATTTTGTAATATCCATACATCATTTGGGGTTGTGGGTAAAGTATCTTAGAAAACAAGAAAAATTATATTTAAAGTAGTGAAGCTTTCTGTGAAATTAGCAGGTGGGAAGGGGACAAGGACTGTTGATGAAACTGATACCCAAAGTTTTATATGCGTTTATATTTCATTCGTTAACTGAAAAACGTTGTGCACATTTATTCAATCTTGATTTGTAGATTCAAACTAGCTTAGTCTAAGTTTTTCAACCAATAATTTTATTTTATATTAAGTGTTAATATTTATCATGATTAGAGATTGTCTTATCCCTTAAGATCCCAGGTAAAAGACACACTGGCAGGTATATACACCTCTACAAAGATATGTATACCTACTTATTTTATTGTGTTCCATCTTATATAGATAGATAGATAGATAATCAAAACTAAAACTACCAAAATAGTTGTTAGCATTCCAGAAATGTTATGAATTTAGTCATGAATTCAAAACCAAGTTCTTTCAGTAACGGGTAGGCATTTCAAATAGATAGATAGATAAATATATAAATTATATAGATAATATTATGATAAAAGATAAAAGATAATAAGATAAATTTTTCATAGAACTTTGGGTACCAGTTAAATAAACAGACCAATGTCTCCTCCCTTCCTTGACAGAATAGATTAAAGATATATAGACAGATCAAACACTCTATAAGCTAAAAATAAAATACTGAATTTTTTTGTGTCTGTTCAATAAGATATTGAGAACCATTAGTCAAAATAGTCTAAATTTTTAAAGAAAATATTTAAAAGATTAGGGTGAAGTTATGAGTGCTCAACCTGCACTTTGTGTGAAAGAACCAATAATAAAACTGACCTTGTACCTCTGAACTACTAGAATAGTTGGGACATTCTTTAAATTTTGTCATATGCTCAAATTCATTTACTTTTGGGGATAATGTGAAAAAGACGAGAGAGAGAGAGAGAGATAGAAGAGAGGAAGGAAGAGAGAAAGAGAGTGAGAGAGAGCGAGAGAACGAGAGAGAGAGAGAGAGGGCGAAAGAATGCGAGAAATAGAGTGATAGATAGTATAAGAAAGGGAATGGTACATGAATTCCATCACGTAATTTGGACCAAACTATAAAAATGAAAACATCCCAAACAAGAGATGTTGCACATAAAGAATTACTAATTTGCCTACAACTTTTAACTAATGAAAAGTTTAAAATCCCTATATCGGATAAACTGCAATTATCATGCTATAAACGGAAAGATTTTAGTTATAGAGTAGCTTCAATATTGAAAAGTTACTTGCGAATATTTAGCAATTTCGAGAATGGACAAAAACTAAATTCCAGTAGTTCGTGAAAATCAGGGACTGTAGTTCTGATAAATATTTAAACAAAACAGAAATAATTTATGTGTACATGTAAGAGATTAAGAGAATCATCTAATGTTTGAATATTTATATTATTATCCCACTTTTCTTAATCTCTCATAAAGCCACTGTTTTCCTTTATTTTAGTGTGAAAATTTTGCCTTTGGTATCTCTCATTTATCGGGCGTACAATTGGTATAAGCATCTTCTTTACTCCCGGGAATAGTTTTAGTGAAATAATTACAAAGTAAAATTCCATACAAACATTGTATAATTAAAATGGAACAAATACATAAGCAATTAAAATAGAAAAAAATGCGCATATCTCGTTAGGACCAGTACCGTTATCCACGTAATCTTTAAGTATGATCAAATCATCTTAATAGGTAGATTACATTGGAATTTCTGCTAAAATTTTGGAATAACTCAAATTAAGGAACATAGCACAGTAAACAGAATTTTAAATCGCCTTATTCAACTTTGAAATCAGTATTTTGGAAACTTCCCATTCCACCTCCTAAGAGGGGTGTGCTAAGGCACTAAGGTAAAAAAATTAACAATATACAAAAATATTAGATAATTAATATTGGCATAAAAAAAGACTGAAAGAACGACTGTCTCTAATCTGCTTCTAAAATCTATTTACTTATTTATTATGTTAAGGAAATATTAAAAGATAACTTTAAATGCTTAATTTTGCAAAAACCCATTAGTGGATATGTAACTTAATTGCTTAAATATCTTAACAGTAGTTTAAAAAGTCAAAAAATAAATTTTTATCATTATTTGTGATGTTTCAAATTGTTTCTCATACACGAGATATCTTTAATAATCTCCCTCCCTTTTCATCATATATTATATTCCATTGATATTTTTCTGTAGAAAGGTACAATAACAGTATAGGTTCATTAAGTAATTATAATGTTTTTATGTACTTGATCTTTGAAAACTTAAATTTATCTATCTACAAACAATCTTCAATTTTCATTAATCATAAATTTTTAATGTAATTCTAAAACATTCTAAAAAAAACGAAATTTTTAATCATGCTTAAAAATTATCCAATGTTTGCAAGCAATTAAAAGATATATTTTTTAGTTTCTCAAAAGACACCCTAAACGGGGTAACGAGATTGGGTTGTACAAAGTAACATTGTACATTTATATCCTCCTTCAGAATTAGTGATTTTGTTTATCATTAATGGGAGTAAACTATTTTAAGGTCCATTGCCTCAAACTTTTTTGTTTTGTTTCTTAGAGTATTTGTCCTGAACCGATTGTCAATAAATATAGAAAGTATAGGTAGCTACTATTGTTTACTTTAAGATACCGGAAAAATTGGGTAAAAAATGATAGTTTAGGCCCCAAATTTCCCCTACTTTCTCCATTCAATTTTCCTATGTTATATACTTAAACAAGGATGACAACATCTATAAGTAGCAAAGCTCAAGAAATAATGTAATGGACCAAAGGACAAAGATAGGGCTGATGTTCACTGTTTCTCCTAACAAAGAAATGAAAGAGAGAAAATATACAAAACTCAATGATAATCACGAACCCTTAAAGAATAATGTTTACGTCTTTTGAAGCCTGACCGACTTGCAGACGGACAAATTTAAAACTAGATGCGTATACATCTTATAGAAATCTTCACTGAAAACTTTGGCTGTTTATCTTCAAAAATAGCTGTCTGACAAACAGAAAAGGTGAATTATAGAGTAGATTCGCTACTACAATTTTAAAGAATTATTATTCTTTTTATTATTGACGATATTTAAATTTAAAAAATAAATATCATTCTTAGTGATTTATTGACAATTCTTGAGTCTATCTTTAGTCATTTAAGTAATAATATTAATAATAAAATGCTTATAAATTTTCTCTTTATCTTTAAGTTCATTTCTACATATGTCTATATTGTTCCTTTTCATATATCTTTTATTATTTTCATATTGCTGCGCTAATTTGAGCCATAATTATCATTTTTCTATTTATCTATCTTTTTCTTTAATTAATCCACTCTTTATTTTTATTTCTCGTATTCATTCGAATCCGGTGGATAGGAACCGGTTCTCATCCATACGAAAAAACTATGTCTAGCA